>CANXYI011842663.1:0-14610 GCA_948208565.1 Hura crepitans
AATTTGACCTATTAAAAACATTTTTAACAACCATTATTACTTCTCCTGTCACCCTCTGGACCCTTCTGGTCTTCCATCATCATCCACATTTCATGACAAATAGTCAATCATCACTCAAGCCTCAAGCCCACAAACATTAGCACAGACAAAAATTAAACCATTCAAATCCACATGCCTGTTTATGTACCTTATGTGGTTAACTTAATGTTATAGATCCCTAGTAGCTCCTAAGCTTGTTGAACCCACAACCTACATTATTTACATTAGTGCCTACTAAAACCATTAAAACAATACAAAATCTATACCCTTCAGTGCCTCTACTACTACACTGTACAAAACTTGAGGCTGAACTGCTATCCGATGTTACCTGCGCACTAAAACACTAGTACATTAAGTATGAAACTTAGTGGTGAATTGAAATAATAAAAACATGTTAATGCCAGCATACAAATGAATTAAACATGTCATGGATGCATGAATGCAATCATGGTTCAGTTAATTACAATTATGCCACTATTACACTGTCATTCATCCAAATGTTATAGTTAACTATCACTAGGTGAAATATTTAATTTACTAAATAAGCCCAACTAGATAGACTACACTTTTAGACATTGGACCAAAAGGGAACTCAAATTGTGTAATAGTCCTGCATTCTGGACCTCAGGCTCTATACCAGCCCTAGTGCAGTGGCTCATCTTATGGTCCCCGACTGCTACACTAGCCTTGTCTGATAAATAGACAAATAAAATCCTCATATCATAATGTAATGGCCCATCTTATGGACCTTGACAGCTGCACCGGCCTGGTCTAATAAATAGACAAGTATCTAGCAGCTATTAATCCCTAATTGACCGGTCAACCCATCCAATGAGTATCTAACTAATAGGCCAACAGTTTATTTTATTACTGATCATCATTTTAAAATATTTATAATATATTAATAGATAGTTATTAATTTAATTCCATAGTTCAATTTTAACCGAACAGTTATAGGTCAGTTTTACTACCGGACAGTTATAAGTGTAATTTTTAGCGAGGCAAGATTAAGTCTTTTAATTAGGCATTCACAAATCCACTTTAGGCCTAGTTCAATATCATGAGTCAAACCCTATTACGTGTCCATTATAGGTCACAAATAAGTGCCAGTCTTATATACACAATTTATAAAATAGTTACGGGTCATTTCTATTTTTCAAGTACACTATAACAAGTCATTTTCTACTGTTCACTAGGCATTTTTCCATGCCAATTCAAGTCACCTTGCCATGCCATTCTAGGCCATAATTACTTTTATTCCATTCAACTAGCTAAGACAATAATAATGGCCTCACATAGCCACTAAAATTAAGTGCACAAAGTTCATAATTCATGATTTATTTCATGCCATTTTAGGTCACAATTATAGGCCATTTTTACCTATGCCTTACAAGTTCATTTTTACACCAATTCCTAATCCCTTTTCCTTAGATTAACTCATCATTTTACATGCCACATTTCCATACATGGTTTCACATACTTCATGCCAATTCCATGCCATGCATCACATGCTTTTGACATTATGCCAATTATGCACATTACATACCATAACATACCATACTTACCATGCCACACCATGGCATACATTCCTCTGGGCCAAAGCTTGGTTATAGCCATACACATGCATTTTTCCATAGTTCATCACACATACATGTCATATATCATTATCCTAGCATACCCATACATGCATACACCTCATATCATTATGCCATGCCATTGCACCCCACATAAATGCCTCAACCACACATGTCATGCCATGACACACACACATACACACATGCCTTGGCTACCCTATGTTCACATTCACACATGTATTGTTACATCAAATTCAACACATATACACCAATTTCCATGCCAACCATATTATCTCTCATAACACACACCATACATACACACCTATTACATTATTTAAATGCCTTTACCTATGCCTACATCTCTCAGCCACACCAAGTCTATTACCAAACATACATTTTCTTGCCATTTTCATCATAATACATTTACATCCATACTAACCATGCCAATTCTTATTACATACACCATACAACCATGCCATTTACATGACTTACAAACCGTGAAATCTCACTAAACCTCTCCACCAAAAGAGGATTATGGCATTACTTCCATTTGCACCATCAATTCAACATACAAACCACTAAATTCATACACAAGCAACATCACATTAAACCTACATCCATAATTCCCACACAAAACATACTTAAATTTCAACTTCTATACACTAAATCATGGTAACACATAAGCAAACTCAACATGGCATATTTCTATTCAATCAAATTCATATACCTATACTTGAATTGGTGTCTTGCCTACACTTTAGCAACTTCAATTTCCTTGTTGAACATTACCTCTACCTTGGCCTTTTTACACACACACCTTGCTTAGAAAAATTATGAAAAATCCTATAGGCTTCCAATTGAAAATATAAAAACATAGGTAATCTTAGAATGATGAATTCCCTTTGGAAGAAAAATAAAAAGTGGAAAAGAACACTTACACTAGGACTTGAATTTTGCTACCCCTTTATATGTACACTTAACCTTTCTTGAATTTTCTTGAATTTTATGGTTGTCTATGGTCTCCCAACTCTTCAAAGATTTATTCTTACCTACTTAGAGTATTTTTGGTACATGTATGGTGAGAATGGAGCTTGAATTGGTACAAAAATGGAGGTTAGAAGGGGAGAGTGGCATCGCCAACTAAGGGAAATGGAGGAAAAAAATGGGTGGGAGGGGGGAATGAGGTGTCACTATGCCAAGTAATGGAATGTCCATATGGCACACCATTTATAGTGGGCTAAGGTGCTCGTGTGGTGACACGTGTCACCTGAGCATCCTAAAAATGCCCGATTTTAGTTGAAACTTTGAGGAATTCTTAAAATTCACTCATACCTCAAAAAATTGTTGTGTTAGTTTTAAAAATCCTCAATTAGGCCTATTTAGGGGCCCATAAAATCTCAGGTCAAAATTGCCTCGGTAGGATAGTTAACTAATTCTTCGGTTTACATAAAAATCTTAAAATTAAGGAAAAATAGCAAACAACCTCAGAAAATTAAAATTCCTTCACTAATGATCTCAAGGGAATTTTTGACCATCAGATATAGTATTTTCAGGTCTGTCTGGGCACATCTTGATTTATTCCTACTTGAGTCCATTTGAGCTTATGGCATACTAGATTATGGCCTAAAATAATTTATCGGTTCTACTAAATTTTTAAATTAAGTCTTTTTCATTATTTTATGGCCAATCAAAGTTTCATAACCAGTATGTCCTGTCTTAATCCTCATGAAGGTGAACTGACACTCCGAGAACCCCATTCGAGCCTCGAAGGTTTTGTTCACAGAGCCTCGAGTTACGGGCATTACACTAATGTCATATTGACATGCTAGAGCCCACACCTCTACCCTCTAGCTTGCCTCTAATTAGGGCTTTTAACTCTCTATAGCTTTATCTCCCTTTCTCTCCCTTGCTCTCCCTCTGAATCTTAGGTAGTGCTAATGATAAAGCCTGAAGTTATGTGGAGTCCTTAATGTCAGTTCTTAATGCACAATCCTTCTAGTAAAGGCCCTTAAGCCTACATTTATAGCATGCCCTTAGAACAAATCTCCTATATATATCTCTATGTCTCCTCCCGCATGTGCCATAAACAAGCAGTGTAGTCCCAGCTATAGAAACTAGTGTAGTGGTGGCTGGTCTCTGCTATTAGGGCCTAAATTACCCTACTGGCCTAAATTTCTAAGTCAAGATTGATCTCTATGATACTTGTGTAGCTAGGCTTCCTTTTTACTTCTTACACACTTCTGAGGCAGAACTAGCTTGACTTGTTGTGAAGGATCTCTTTTTCTTCAAATTCTCTCTCTTTTCCTTTAATATGTCTTTAACTGTGTAGGTTACAACAACTAATAGAGCAAATTCTCGAATCTTACTCATAGCTACTTATAGCTAGATATCAATGTCGAGGCCTTTCTTGAATCTCCTGCACCTTTCTTTTTCAATGAGCATAATTTCTATCACATATCTGCTCAACCTAGAAAACTCCTTTTCATACTCTGATACTAGTCATCCCCTTTATTTCAGGTTAAGAAACTACTTCCTCTTTTTTTATAAATAACTCTTTGTAATGTACCTCTTCCTAAACTCCTATAGGAAGAAGTCCCAAGTTAGATTTGCTGAGGCTTTACACTCTACTATGGTCCTCTACCAATGGTACACCTCCTTCTATAATAATGAGTGGCATATATCAAATTCTCTTCTGGGGTGCACTTTAATTGCTCCAGTATCTAATTGGTTCTTTCTACCCAATACTTTGTTATGGTTGAATCATCTCTATCCATCCCTAAAAAATCTACAACTCCTGTTTTCTTCACCCGCTCTAGGTATGCCTTTTGAAGAGCTTAAGATGGTTGTGGGGGTTGTTATGCTGGTGGTGGGGTGGGGTAACTATTGCAGCAACTTGTTTGAACACTTCTACCATCCATTGTATCAATGCTAGTTACACTTTTACCAGCTAGATAGGTGCAGACTGAGCTACATCACTAGGTATAGGAGTTTTTGAACTGGCAAGCTCCTGGATGGCCATAGAAGCATAACTCTCCACCTCTTCCTCACTAGCTGGCTACCTTGATTCACTCATCTTTAATCTATATGAGAGAAATAAACATTAGCCTCAAGTAGTGCAGTGTCGTGTGATGTATGTGTATATAAAACCCTATAGCACTCATATACAGCCAAGGAATGCCGAAACCTTGCTCTGATAGCACCTAATGTAATGCCCTGTCAACCAACCCTGTAGCCATGTCCGAATGAGAAATGGCACATTATTACACCTCCTGCCCAAAACATTGCTAGCTCAAACAAGAGATGACACGTTAAGAGGTTTTACCCAGTTTCACCATTATCTTCTTAAAACCTTATTATGTGGATGTAATTAATGAATGTCTTGGGCCCATGTGTAAATAAATAATGTATTATGTACACATACACACAAAATAAAATTGTCCTGCTAAGATGGAAATCCAACAGCATAATGGCTACACGATGTCATATCCCAAGATAAAACCTATAGAGATAACACTTCTATAAAATCTCAATCTCAATTCATCATCTTGGACCCATTTGGTCCTTATAACCAATCTCAATCAACATTCTCATAATCAAGTTGTTATAATAGCCATAACAATCACACCATCAACACAAACTCTAATTCATATGCATGTATAGTGTATAACATCTGTTATTTAATTTACATGTCCAAGCTAAACTTAAGTGAAATATATACATGGGACAAAACTAGCTCATTCTACCTATCTACACATGAGTGTCATCCACTATTATGTACATCGTATTATAAATGGCAAAAGTATACCAAAAAGGTTAAAGCTAGCTTCACTGCACTACTGCGATGTGTCTAAGCTAAAGCTACCTATCTATAACCAATGCATTCAAAACGAAATGCACTAAGCATAAAGCTTAGTGATGTATTCAATAAAATATGTTTGCGCTCACACATACAATCATATTTAGCATACTGAGTCACATAATATATGTCTTGAAATAAGCCTATGCATTATCATGTCTAGTTGATTATACAATTAATCAAATTATGTTACTTACTTCCATTTATCATATCTTTATGTTACTTACTTCCATTTATCATATCTATGTCTTTATTTTGTTACCACATTATTATTTATTACTCTCATGTTGTGCCATTTATTTTCCTTTGACACATTTGTGCTTCGAATTAATTATTAACTTATTACTCATGATTTCAAATACTGTCTTTTACAATTTACTAGCCTATATCTAATAGACATCAATCCCAACACTAGATATCAGGATCATAATGCATGATGGCCCACATTTTGGACCTCATGGTTGCTGCACTAGCATCGAAGTGTGCAGTAACAATACTAGACCTCACCGCTGCTGCACCAGCATGACATATCATAATAATTATGTAGTGATATTGTTGAACATCTCAGTGGCTATAACTGCTTAAGAGTATGTATAGTCATTTTGTTAGACATCCCAGTGGCTACACCTATATGAGAAATATCATATCATATCATATCGTATCATATCAATGTATAACATACATGTGTGCGGTGGCTCTTATAGACCTTACGGTGGCTACACCTACATGAAACATGACACCAAAGTGTCTTAGCAATTGCTACATCTCTAATTAATCGGTCAACCAATTCAATAGGTTGTCTAGTATATATGGGCTATCAACATTCTTTCTTGTACAATTACATATAAGGTACATGTCTTATATACTTTTCTCATGTGACAATCCATTTACCTACTCATCCAATTTATGTATATTTATTAATTAACAACTTACCATATTATGGTACATCACACAACCACATCTCATAATGTCACACCCTTATTTGCCTTATTTCTTTTCATCACATTCAAATTATAATTTTACATTCTTACTCTCATACCCATATGTCATTACTTGTTTTATCATTTTATCTTACCATACACTGCAAGTCACGCGATGCTCACATGCATATTACACATCACACATCGTAACACACTACATACATATTATATGCCTAAATCTCCATTATCAGTCGCATACACCATTTATGTATCCTTTACATACTAGACCATTTTATTTAAGTTTAAAACACTCTAATTATGCCCATTTTGCTATAATTACTCAAATTACCATTATACCCTGCTTCATTCTACCATTATGCCAACCTTGAATTTTCATCATTTAATTTATTTTTTACGTATTTTTCATTCATTCCATTAATTTAGCACCCCCATAAACCCTAATGTACCACATTTGCTATTTCAAAGTTATCTTAACCCCTAAATTTATAACATATATATAATGCCATCATTCTTGAATTTTCACAACACACACTTATTTTATTGAATAAACTGACAAAGCAATTATTTAGCATCCCAAATAGCACCTTACAGCTTCTCTTTTCCTTTGTCCTTTCCTCTAATTTCTCTATTTTCCATAATTAAAAATATATTAGAAAAATTCATCGAAAAATCTTCACTACTCCATTCAAAAATAATCGCAAAATCATTAAATCGAGTATCCCTAATTACATAAAAAATGTCAAGGGTTCGATTTAGGCTTTACCTTAATTTAGGGGTTTGAAACCCTAAACCTTCAAACCTTTCTTTTTCCACCAAAATGCCCCTTTCTTGCAAAATTGGCATTGAGTTAAAGCTCTAGACACAAAGAGAATCATTTTTCATGTATTAAATAAAGCTTTTTATGGGGATTTGTTGGAATAATTAAGAAAAAAGAGAGAGAGGAGAGAGAAAAGGGGTAATGGCATCAAACAAGGGGAGATAGAGGAGAATAAGGGGCTTTTAATCATGTGTTACACACTTACACTTTTTATATTAAGACTATGGATGGCCACGATCTTGCCATATGGCGGTCTAACTGCTACAATTAATTCAATATAAGTTTTATGTTTTGAAAATATGATTTTAATTATTAAGGTCTCCAAAAATACTTTTTTACACATCAAAAATTAAAGAATTTCCCCATTTAGGAACCCCTAAAATCTCAAGTCCAAAAACCAATGGGAACTTTATTAAATTAATCAATTGCATTTTCAAGAAATTCAATTAAAATACTATCAATGTTAGAAAATTTTGGTTTCAATACCATTAGACTAATTGGAATTTTTGACTTTTAGGTCATGCTATTTTTGGGTCAATCTAAGAATATCTAGGACATTTTATCACTCTACATGAATTAAATTCACTATTCACTAAATATCGCTATGAAAAATTTTATTGGTTCGGTGGTTACTCCAAATAACTTTGTTTTCATCATTATTTCACACATCATAGTTTTATGACTAGTAATCCCTCTCGATCACCTCAATGTGACTCAGTTTCTCAAAAAATACTATTTATGCCTCAAAAAGTACTATTCATAAAAACGAAGATTTTTGGTGTTACATTTTAGCCTATAGAACCAATGGGTAGGATTAATCCACTTAATCCCATCTAATGTCGATGAGGCTCATAACCTAATTTTTCACTTTCAGTCCTCTAAAATTATTTTTATGCAATTAAATCACATTTTAATCATTTTTATAAAATATTTATTTATTTTTAAAATCTCAAAAATTATTTATATGCATACACTTAAATAAATTATTTTATTATTTATTTTAGGCCATATTATAAGATGTTACATCCTTCCCCTCTTAGATAATTTCATCCTTGTAATTACCTAGATCAAACAACTAAAGATACTGATGTCTCATAGTGTCCTTTCATTCCTATGTGACTTTATCAATTTTGGGGTTTCTCCAGAATACTTTCACAAATTGAATCTACTTATTCCTCAACCTTTTCATCTCTATTGCCAAGATCTTAATTGATTCCACTAAAATCACATGAGATGAATCTAATATGTACTCCCTTAACATTAACACATGAAACATATTATGGATCTGGTCCAACTTAGGAGGCAAAGCTAGTCGATAGGCAACTAGACCACATACTTTATGACCTCATATGGACTGATAAACCTAGGACTAATCTTACCAGACTGAGGCACCTTCTTCTAAGGTGACACTTTGAAGAATAATTACTCATTGTCCTTTCTCTTTAAGTCTGCATAGGACTTCTATCTATCTAAAGTAATCTCTAGGTTATCTTTAATCACCTTTACTTTCTCCTCAGTCTATTAGATAAAATCCAGCTCAAGAATCTTATCCTCACTCAACTCAGTCCAACATAAGTGAGTCCTGCACTTTCTACCATAAAGTGCCTCATAAGGAACCATCTTGATACTCGAATGGTAGCTATTGTTATAAGCACACTCAATCAATGACAGTAACTATCCCAACTACTTTCAAACTCAATAACATGGCTCCTCAACATATCCTCAAGCACTAAAATGACTCATTTTGACTAACCATCTATTTGTGGATAGAAAGCCAAATTGAAGTTCAACCTCATGCACATAGCTTCATGTAATTTCTTTCAAAATCTTAAGGTAAACCTCGGATCTCTATTAGAGACAATGGAGGTAGGCACACCGTGCAATCTGATGATCTCTTGCACATGTATTTTAGCTAACCCCTCTAAAGAGTGGTCAGCTCTCATTAGTAGGAAATGAGCTGACTTTGTCAATCTATCAACTATTACCCACACTACATTATGCTTCTTCTAATTTAACTAAACTCTAATCACAAAGTGCATAGTGATCCCATCCCCCTTCCATTTAAGTATTGCCAATAGTTGTAGGTCTAACCTCAACTTACTGATAGGTCAAACACTTGGTCACATGCTCAGCTATGTCTTTCTTTATATCTAACCTCCAAAAATGGGCTTTAAGATCCTAATACATCTTTGTACTTCCAAGATACATAACATCTGAATAATTATAGGCCCCATTTAAGATCAACCTCTTCAACTTAGCATCATCAGGCTCACATAGTATTTTATTAAAACAACTAACCATATCTCAATTCATACTCAATTCCCTCTTGGATTAGCCTTATAACATTCTATAGATTCTCATCTTACTGTTATGCCTCTCTCACTTATTTGAACAAAAATGACTTCACTCTTATCTCAGCTACAAGTGCTCCATTATCAGCAACCCTTAGATAGACATTCAATGCCCTTAAAGCTATGCACAATGGAATATAATAGCACACAGCATCATGACTACTTCAACACACACTTAAATAAACAAAATCTCAAATTTCATTAAAGTCACCAATAATTTGCAACTCAAGGCATTAGCTACTACATTCACCTTGCATAGATGGTATTCAATTACATAATTGCAATCTTTGAGCAATTCCATCCATCGCCCTTGTCTCAAGTTGAGCCCTTTCTAAGTAGGCAAATACTTCAAGCTTTTATGGTCTATATAGATGTAACATTTCTCACCATAAAGGTAGTGTCTCTAAGTCTTTAGGGGTAAATACTATTACAGCTAACTCAGGGTCATAGGTAGGGTAGTTCTTCTTATGAGTTTTAAGCTATCTCAAAGTATAAGCTACTACTGTACCCTTTTACATCAACACACACCCAAGTCTATTGTGTGATGTATCACTATCAATCACATGATCCTTCCTAAATTCTATTTGAGTTAGAATAGGAACTTGAATTAACATCTCTTTCAACTTCTCAAAACTAGCTTGACACTTAACTGTGCACTCAAACTCAGCTTTTTTCTATAGTAGCTTAGTTAAAAGAGATGTTATAAGGGAAAAACCTTTCACAAAACATCTATAGTACCCAGCTAAACCTAAGAAACTCCTAATCTAAGTAGCATTTGTAGGTGGCTTCTAATTCATCATTATCTCAACCCTTTTAGGATCCACTCTCACCCTATCAGCTAATATCACAATGCAAGAAAAGCTACCTTATCAAGCCAAAAATCACACTTATTAAACTTGGCATATAATTATTTTTCCTTCAGCTTTTGTAATTCTTTAGTCTTAGGGTACACAAAAATATCATTAATGAAAACCATAATAAACTGGTCTAAGTATGGGTGAAAGACCCGATCATAAAATCCATGAATGTATGAGGTCCATAAATGTAGCAGGCACATTAGTTAACCTAAATGGCATCACCAAAAATGCATAATGCCCATATCTCATCCTAAAGGTGATCTTATGCACATCTACATCTTTTACCTTCAACTGATAATACCTAGAGCTTAAGAAAATCTTAGAAAAGATTATTGTTCCTTTCAATTGAACAAATAGATATTCTATCCATGGGAGAGGATACTTATTCTTTATAGTTAACTTATTTAATTGCCTATAATCCATGCATAATCTCATACTCCCATCATTCTTCTTCACAAATAGAACTAATACTCCTTAAAGAGACATACTAAGACATATAAAACCCTTATCTAAAAGTTTCTACAACTGAATCTTTAACTCCTTTAACTCAGTAGGTGTCATCCTATAAAGTGTTATATACACAAGTGCAGCACCAAGCAACACTTTAATACCAAACTATAGCTCTCTCTTAAGTGGTACTCTAGGCAACTCCTTAGGAAATACATCCTAGAACTCACACACTATTAGTATATCATCAATTCTAGGTTCTACTCTACTAAAATCTCTCACATGAGCCAAATAAGCTTGACACCCTTTTCTCACTAGCTTTTTAGCTACAATAGTTGATATCACATTATAGAGGAAATCTGACCTCTCACCCACAATAATCACATCTTTATCACTATCAAAAGCCTTTATGGTAATTCTCTTAAGCCTATAATCTACCATAACTTGATGCTTATAATCCAATTCATCCTTAAATCATATCAAACTCATCAAATGGTAGCTCAATCAAGTAGCCACAAACCCATGCTCATGATATCTCAAAGGATAACTCTTAAACACCCTATTCACAACACACTATGGCCTAATGGATTAGTCATTTGTATATCATGCTCAATATGTTTAGGTTCCAAGGATCAATCAATGCATGCACTAAAGAGTCAAAGAGAGAAAAGGTACAAATAATAATATTAGATGCATTCTTCTCTTCATGATCTTGTCTAGTATACTGATGAGCTAGAGCTCGAGTTTTTACTTTTTATATAGTCTTAGAAATGGCTCGTTATGGTGCTTCGATGGTCTTCTATCTCCTAGGCCTTCTCCTAACTAAAGTAATAGCCCTAATCCCATGTTTTTGATACTCCTCCTCTTTAATCCTTTTAATGCAATCCCTAAGTCTGTCATCTGTTGCTCCATACTTGAAGCATCCACCAATTGTGTGCCAGCACACCCTACCACGGTGCCTGCCATAAAACTCACAAGGCTATACTAATGCACCTCTAGCAGCAAATCCTAGGGTGTTAACCATGGATGCAACCTTATGATCTCTCATAGGTGGCTTATATATGAAAGGAACTCCTAAAATAGTCCTCTGACTCTATCCTTGTGTCTAACTTGGAATGGTTATTCCCTTCTACTTCTTATTAGCTATAAAAAGAGTACTCATCTAGCCTTGAGACCTTTTGTTCTTGTCCCTATTCCTCTACCTCTAACCCATCTCATTGATCTCCTTGATCTTAAGGGATGCTGAGATTAACTCATAAAAATCTTGAATCTAGAGGCTAACCATATATACCTTGATATCATAGTTAAGCCATGTATAAAGTTTCTTGCATCTAGTAGCTTCTATCATATACATGTCCTTAGCATATTTTAGGAGCCTTCAAAACCCCTTCTCATACTTAGACATACTCATCTATTCCTACTTTAGCTATAAAAACTCTCTACATCTAGCCTCTCTGTAGGTGTCACTAATATATCTATTTCTAAAATGCACCTAGTAAAATTCCTAGGTTAGCATCTGAGATGGCTTTTTGCTCATCAAGGTCACCCACCAGTTATAAGACTCCTTGTATAGAAAAGACTTAGCTTAAATCAAATTGTCCTCTTATCTAAACTCTAACTACTCTAGCACCCTTATGGTTTAATCCAGCCAATACATTGTAGCCGTTGAATCATCAAACTTGAGGCCACAAAAATCTTCTACACTGAACTTTTAGAGTCTTTCCACTATAAACCTCTTATGAGGGGCTGGCTATGGCTGTGGCTATGGTGGTGGAGGTAGTGACATACTGCTCTTATAGCCTACCTTAAGAACTCTAACAAAGTAAAGAGCATCACCTGCTAATCTTGCACCTGTGCCCCTATTGGAACTCAGTTAGAGGTAAATGGCACCTCTAAATTGTCCCTACTTATTAGGGCTTGACTCTCCACCTCATCTTCAATCACTCTAATCGAATCATTGAACATATCGCACTTAAAATTGATAGAGAGTACTTACATGAGTGATTGTAGCTGAACACATGAAATGCAATAATATGCATAACTTGATCACATAATGCACATACACATATACATGAAATGGACATATGTCCCTAAGTCTAGTGCAACATAAATCGACTGCCTAATCTAAAACCACCTGAACTTGACTCTAATACCACAAAATGTGATACCCCTTCTCCTTTTGTTCGAAATCACTAGATGCGGGAGTGCCACATGATGTGTCTTAAGCACCGAAAGAATTATATAATCACATTCGTATAACAATTTGTTCACATTCTCATACACACACAGTCTCACATATCACATATCTTATCACAATATAAATATATAAAATTTGAAAAACTTATAAAACCTTTAAAATTCATACTGAACCTGTAATGCCCACCACTCATTTCGTACACCGGACCGAATAGCGAATGCGCACAATGCATAATGGTATCCAAAATTCGTATACAAAAACCCATCTTAATTAAAACTTTTTATTACTTAAGACATTTTAAAACTCAAAAAGATGTAAAAATGTTAAAATATTTTGGCACACATTACGAGGTAACTAGTAGGGTCATCGTGTCAAAATTTTGGCAACATAACAACTGTATCAGGACACTTTCCCAAATAGGACCTACTTTGAAAACACTTTTATAATCATGGTACAATAATTTCGCAACCACTTAGGTCCTCCTAATCATTCAAACTCATCAAAATGACATATCACATACAACAGAGCCTCAAGCTCATCAAAACATTATATAAAAACTCAATAGGGCATCAGGCACTATAATGCCCGTGCTTTGAGGCTCCGTGAATAGTGTCACTAGGTCCAAAAAGTGCACTTGAGGTGCCAAGTCACTCACATGCAAGCCAAGGTAGTGACACTGGTCATGAAACTTTAAGGGGCTTTAATCTAACGAAAGAGCAAAATTTAAAAATTTAGCAGAACCAATAATTCATTTCGAACTGTAAGCTACCTCTCGATACAATAAAAATTTTTCAGGTCGAGGTTGACCTAGGATATGCCAGAACGGACCTGAAAATGGTGAACCCTAAAGTTTAAAAATTATACTGAGTCCACTAGTGAAAGAATTTTTGAAATTGGAGGTCGTTTGTAAATTATTGTAATTTTGGAAGTTGGCATGTAAATCGAGGTAGTTTAAAAATTGCCCTACCAACGAAATTTGACCACAAAAATTTACAAGTAGGTAGAGGGGATTAAAATAGGAATTTTAAAATAAATGGTGTAATTTTTAGAGGTCTGAGTGAATTTTGGAAAAATTTTGAAGTTTCTCAAAAAATAGAAACGTGTCGAGGTGGCCCGAGTGGCTGTGGCACCCACCCATAATTTTCCAGGTGGCCCAACATCCTTGCCAAGTGGCAAGGGTGAATTCCAAGTGGATAATTCCACTTAAACAAGAGGAAGGAAACTCCTCCCTTGCTGCAGTGGGCAATGACACCATAGTAGTTTAGAAGGGGAGTTTCTTCTTCTTTTTTGAAGCTTTTCTGGAGTTTCTAGGTTCTAAAAATTCCTTTGGGATGTTAGTGAATTTTTAAAAGTGGAATAAAGGTAAAAGGAGCTTCCATAAAGAAATTAAAATTCCCCAAAAGTCCTGGGGTTAGAACCAGTCTAGCAAAGGAAAAAGGTGAGCTTTCATAGCCTTTCCTTGAGTTTTTTTGAATTTTCTAGGCTGGAAATGGTTCCTTGGGGTGCCTAACATCTATGGTGATGTATGTAC
>CANXYI011842703.1:0-15059 GCA_948208565.1 Hura crepitans
ACTTATATGACCTCAAATGGTTCTCAAATTTCACCACACACTGTCTTTTAATTAATACTTATTTTTGGTAAGATAATCCCAGTTGGGCCCGAGTGGTAATATTCATAGCCCGGTGTTACTATTCATCAAGATTGGGTCCCGAACTTTATTATTTTCACACTTGTGCATTCCTTTCATGTTATTTTCATGTTTCTAGCTCTTCCATATGTGTTCCACTTATTAATAAGTCTTAAATCACTATTTTCCATAATTGTCTCTTAACAATTTGGAAAATGACCGTTACATCCCTTGGTGAATTTTCACTCTACTATTCATGCCAACCGACTCTACTTGATCTGTACATCAATTTTATTCTCCACAGTTTCCTTTAATTCGCACTCTATGTATGAGTAAATTAGACTAAAATTCAAGGCGTGATAGGAGGTTTCTGAGTTCTAATTTTTGCCAGAATCTTGCTTTAAGATCAAACTTTGGAAATACCTTGGCATGAGAAAGATAAGAGAACATGGTTGAGATTCTTAGTAAAGGATACTTATCATCTTTCAGGAAATTATTGAGGGGTTTGTAATCAATCACAGGTCTCTTTTTTTCCCCGAACTTGCTCAGATTTTTTATTAACATAAAAGGCTTAGCAAGCCCAATTGGATTTTGTGGACTCTATTAGACCTTAGGCTATCAACTGTGTACATTCTTTTTTGGCCAGGGCTTAATCTTCTGGAGACACTCCTGGATGAATTGCCTTCATTGGATTGACATCTTCATTTTATTTAAAAGGCAGAGTGATAAAAAAATTATGGTCTGGTCTATAAGGGAAAGGGAAGTTTGTTAAACTCAAAATGGGAGTTTGCGCAAAATATTTATAATGCATGTCAAGAAAGTTTTGGTCCAAATCAGGGGGCTCAGTGTTTTGGCTTAAGAATAAGGAAGGAGTGTTGGTGAAAAGTTGAAAATGTCTTTTGAACTAGATTCCAAAGGGGAGAATATATAGTTTTTGGAGCTTGCAATGCACATTAAATCTAAGGACTAAATCTTTTCCAAGAAAATCTGATCCCAAGACTGTTGTCCGAATGTAACATTCTAGGAACAACTAGATTTTGATACAATTTTTAGTTTTAAGCTCTATATAAAAAGATTTCTCCACTTGCTACTTTAAAAGGACATCTGGAATGTTTCTAGCATTCTAAGGGTAGGATTTTAGGGTTCACAATGGTGAGGTGAGCACCAGTATCAAGAAAGAAATAACTTTTCTAAGTGTGGCAAACTGGTAGATGTAAACTAAAACCAGTAGAACTAGATATTAAGAAAGGGCCAAACATGTGGGCCCTACAGATTCAATTGAGTAAGCAACATTATATTGTTCTTCATCCTCACTTTTTTCTTCTGAATCTGATTCATACTCAAAGTCTAAAAATTGGATTGCAAAAGGCTCAGAGGATTGATGTCATCATCAAGTGAGAAGACTAATTCTACATCTGTATCTCCAATGTCTTTTAAAACTATTTGGTTAATTTTTTTAATATCCATGGCTGCTTTCTTCATTTTATTTGGGCATTATTTTGCATAGTGTCCTTTTTTGCCATAGATATAACATTTATCTGACTTTTTTCCTCTGCCCTTTTTCTTTCTAAAGAATTTCCATTTCTTCCTTCGTTTCTTGTATTTGGTTTCACCAAAATTATACTTCCTATAATGCTTTTTCTTTTTTCCATAAGAATAATTGCATTTCTTTTCTCCACATTTGATAAATAGATCAGGTCTTTTACAAGCAACTTTAAGAGATGGATCTTTACTTCTTTCCATCAATTCTTGAACAAGCTTTTGCTGGTTGCATAACGTATCTAATGCTATGAGCACCTTTTGATAGATTTCTCCAAGAGAAAGAGTATTGAGTTAGATCTCTTGTTCTCTCATTAAATACAAAGCTTTTTCTAATAAGGCCTTTGGTATTGAAGAGAGAAAACCTTGTTTGAGATTGGGATCATTCATACCTCGGAGAACATAGAACCTTTTACTCATTTTACAATAATGCCTGTTAAGATCTCTTTGGTTTAAAGAATAGCATTTCATCTTAAAAAACTCATCTCTGAGACTTTTATCAAATTGAGTAAGATTTCCAATAAATTCCTTGTGAATGAAATTAAGAAAAAAAAGCAATGTCTAGATACTGGTAAAACTGTAACTTTGTATATGTATCTATTCTGACAAACCAATCTCTCAAAAGACCTATGAATCTTGATGTGAATTCTTAAAGGATTTGAGAGAAATCAGCATCAGGCCTTTTGGTCTGTAATTCTATCCAGGCATAGAATTCTTGCAATCTATCTCTCTATCGATAAGGAGAGATATCATTAAAAGTGAACCATGGTCATGCACCATTTGTTTATGGTGTTGCATTTTTTGTGAAAGTGTAATTCTCCATTCCTTTATCTAGATCTTCAGTGAAATATCCTTGATAGGGAGGTTATTCCCTTTTCACTAAAGAACCAGTTTCTGAGGTACCTGCTGCTATATTTGTGCTAGTATTTTGAGGAGTCTCATTTGCCATGAATGCTTCAGGGAAGTGATTAGGATCTTCTTTAGAGTCATAAAGAGATTTTGAATCCTCTGATTCTACTAAAGAGATTTGATCTTTAGGCTATTTAGAAATTTGAATGTGAGATATAGCTTGTCTAGCTTGTTAATCCAAGAAAGAAGTGATTAAGTTTGGACTTTAATCATCTGCACATCAGGAATTTTTTTATCTTTATCTTTTGAAAAAGACTGGATTTTTTTCTTTTGGATATTTAGAGAGGATTGTTTTTAAGGTAAGGTGGTTGGTTCTTTAGGGGTCATTGGAAATTTTCCAACTTTAAGTTTCTTTTTGAAAAGGTCATGAGAAAGACCAAGGCTTTTTAGATCTTCTAATGATAGCTGGGAAGGTGGAATAGGTGAGTAACTTGGTTGTTTAGAAAGAGCTAAAAGTGTCGAGGTTGAGAAACCAAATGGATCATAGGAATGGGCTTTATTTTTAACATCTCTTTTAATGACTGCCAACTGAGCATTAAGCTTGGCAATTTCAGTTGTTTTCATTTGAAAGGTTGGATCATAATTCTGTTGGTTGATCATAGTCATCAACTAGCTGTGTAACTCATAAATCTGTGATTACAGTTGATTCATGAGTTTGTATAAAGTTGAATTACCAGTTGTCATTTGTGAATCTAATTGTGACATATGAGATAGACACTTTTTCAACTTTTTTCTCCAAATGCTTTAAAACCTTATTTTAAGCTTGGCCATTTTCTATTTGCTAGTTTGAGACAGCTTCAGCTGGACTAATATTCCTTAGCTTTCCTTCTGGATTTGGTTCTAGAGAGTGAACATATGGCGTAAATCTCACAGTTGTTGCTAGATTGGTATGATCTTTTAAGGTGGGAATTCTTCTTTATAGTCATTAATAATTTAGAATATACAGATCTGAGGTAAGCTCTGGGCTTGTGTCTCCTTTTCGAGATCCATTTTTATGCTTGTTTGTAACATTGCAAAGGTAGTTTTGGTTTGAAGGGTAGCTTTAGAGTGTTAGATAATTCACTAGTATTTTTGGATTTTTCTAGTGGTTTAATAAATGAGAGAGAAGGTAAATAGAAGGTGAGATAATCATATTTCCCATATGGTTATCCCAATGTTCCAATAGAATGATCTCCATCTTCATATCTATCATAGAATTTTTAATCTCCAAGTTTGTTCTTTGATCTCCTTCTTCTTCCTGTCTAGTCACCATCCTTATACTCATCTTTTAATCTAGCCAAATAACATTCATCACAGTTATAGATATCAAAGAAATAGTGAACATTCCTTTTATAAGCATAAATAGGTTCTCCTGACTTAGAGAAGGCTTCTACAGGAATGGAATCTTCTATTTTTTTGGTAAGTTTGCAACTAAACTATGTGGGAAAAACTGAAGCACCTAGTATATCTTTCTAAGGTTCTTTAGAGGGTTTTAAGAACCTAGTTTCCACTATGCCATCTTTTTTTTTTATAAAGAGAGGTTTTGTGGACCAAACAGGTTTACACTGGGTATGGAGCTTTTCATACCTAGTTATCTAAGATTCTGGAAATAGAGTTACCAACTTTTCTCTACCCAACTATTTAGATCTGAACACATGTAGAAACATGGTTCTTACCAACGATTATCTTGAGAGCATCAGTAGAAGCTGGTAAAGATAGATCCATTGTATGGTTTTGAACCCTGTAAATCAGCTGATAATAAAGTGTTGCAACATCTATGGTAGAGACCTATTCTACTCTAGTAATTTGTATTTGGACTTTTAAGGCTAAGAGGAGATGAGGGTCTCTAAGTCTCATATTAAAGTTCGGGTAAAACATGAATAGAACTGCTCTTACATTTATTAAAGTTTGCACAGTGCCTATGATAGCTTGGTGGTACTGTAAGTACCTTAAATCTAATAAGGCTATCCTTGCAAATACAGGGAGTTCTTTTTTCCATGGTAGGAAAGGGCGAGTCTAATGGCTCCAAAATGGATATGAGTGAACCCTTGATGAGTCCATTGAGGAAGAAATTTAGGTGGAATTTTAAGAGGAATAAACTATTCCTCTCCTGTGGCTGGGTCTAGATATTGATCAAACCAAAAGGCTTGAACATATTCTTTTACTGATTTGGAAAAATGTCAAAGTAAAGTTTAAAGTGATCGACAAAATGAGGCTTTATGTTTTAAATAAGCAACATAAAGGTTGATAAAAGGAAGTTCAGTATTTTGAACATTGTTTGGCTCAAGGCTAAAATCATATTCATATAAAAAATAATCATATTCATATAAAAAAAATAAAGCTTTCTTATAGAGACTGAAGAAAGAGATGAAGAAGAAAGTCTAGAAGGGGTAAGAGCTTTTAGTTTATTTTTAGTGTCTAACATGATAAGGGTTTACTATCTCCTATAAGTGTTTTATATAAAAGACATAGTAATCTGGCTCTGATACCATATGGATCCCGAAAGCCCCAACTAAATAATAAGAACAACTATGACTAGCTAGCTCATTAAAAATTGACCTGAGAGATTCACAACCTAATACTCAAATATTCTAAAGAGCCTAATAAGATTGGGTTGGAATTTTAATGATCAGGAGAATTTTATAAAAAATCATCTTAGGAAAAATTGTTCATATTGAATTGGAAAACCAAGGTTTTATAGATTATTTATTCGAGACCCTTGGGTAATATTATGTATGGTTAATTCTTATCATTATACATATTAATTGGTGAAGGAAATTGGAAAATAAAATTAAGAGAAAAGGAAAAAGATATCAAAAGGGATTTTAAGGTAGGCTTTAAAATGGGCCATTAGACTAATTTAATTTTTAATCTTAACCATCCATATAGAGACTATTTAAGTCAATAGAGTGGTCAATGAAAGAGCAATACCAGCCTCCTTTCTTCTTGCTTAAGCTGTCGGCCATTAATGGCTATTTCTTTGGATTTTGAGTTTTTTTCTTCTCTAAAACCTATCAAAATCCTCACTTTACAACTAGTTTAAGCCTCATTCAAGCTTTCTTAAGTTTTGTTGACTAAGATATATGGGTCAATTTAAAGAATTATGGAGTTTTAGGAGATGGGTGAATAGTAACCAAGTATTAGGTAAGAGTTCCTTTTTGATTTTTCACAATTTTTAAGGTTGTATTTTAGTTCTAATTTGTGTTATATAAGTTTAACTTAATCTTGGGATGAGTATGAATTTTTATTTGGATTTTTGAATGTGTATGGATATTATGTTATGCAGAAGAAGAAGAAGAAGTGAAAAACAAAAGGAAAGAAAAGAAGAAAGAGAGTTGTGATCAAAAAGAGTGTTTTGGCTTGATATCGGTATGTGTAACTAAAAGCAATTTAAGTTAAAGTGTGTGTGCACATTATGCCTATGTGTGATTTATGACTATGATGTGCAATATTTGTGAGGTAAGACATGTAAATTGAATTATAGGTCGAGTGATCATAAAAGCATGATTATGTGATAAATAAGCCTTATGTGATTATGTGTTGCATGAGCCAAAATGTATGTAATATGTATGTTAAAGCTCGCCTTTAGAGAAATCTTGTAATATGAACTTGAGAATGTGATTAATTAACTTTAAGGCATGTAATTAAAAGAATGATAATGTAATTACATGATGGAAAATTAAAAAAAGTGTATATGTGTGTGTAAGTGAGCTGAAACAATGAAAGAAAATAGGAACAATTGTGAATGTGGATATAATTGTATGCATGAGTATGTCTATGAATTAATGAGCTATAAAATAGTATATGATAAACATTGTACACTAAGTATAAATGCATTATGTAATTCGACCTTACTATGCCAAAGATGATATTAATGTTGATAATCATGAGTGTTTCAGGTGTATGAAGTTTTGAGTAACTTTAAACATTTGGAATAAAGTTAATTTCCTTATGGTGATATGTTTATCAAATGGCCTATGCATTGAAATGATGATCTATGATGGATTCTTGAGAAATAGTAATCTTATGATATTGATGCTATGTAATTGATAAGATTTACACATAAAGCTTAATATAAATAATTTGAACATAATCAAATGAAAGAAATGCCCATATTAATGTAGATAACTTAATCTAGATAGGTTGATCAATCAACTAGGAAGTTTAGCAGCTGCTAGGGTACTTTAATGCCTATTCATGTCCTTCGAGCCCCCCGATACGGCTTATGAGCCCCCGTTTATGGCCTTCAGGCCCAAGTTCTTTTCCTTCGAGCTTATTATTACGATTATGACCTTCGTGTCACCGCTACTACCTTTGTTGTCCCTACCTAGTATCGAGATAATTGTCTATTAGTATGGGCAATTAAAGTCAATAGATATGTAAGCAAGAAGCTATAGAAATAATTAAATATAGAATATGAAAATAGGTAAGTATACATAAATTGTTAAGATATAAAATGAAAACATTATATAGCTTTACTTGTATACACAACTTTTATTGTTGTTATAGCTATTAACATGTTATAAAATCAAAATGAACTTATCTTGCATGTGAATGAGTGTGTATGTCTATGCTTAATGTTCTTAGATACACCACTAAGTTTTATAGCTTAGTACATCATTTATTATTTTTGCGATGCGTAAGTTGAATTTATAGATACCAAAAGTTTAAAGCTACCAGTCCTAGTAGTCAAAGACCTTTTGAAGCTTCTTTTTCGTATATATAGTTTTTGGATGTTCATAGTATTAGCATCATATGTACATAAAGGTATTAGGCCTAGCATATTTATGGATGTATTTTGTAACCCTTAAAAGATGGATTGTTTATATATATACATATATTGTGTTACATTAAGTTTGATAATGATGCCCTAAGACTATGATGTATAATTGATGTTTATGAGATATGTTGATGATGTATGTTTGAAATTGAAATGGAGGATGTGATGATATAGTATGTGTAGAGAATATGATATTTTTACCAGGGACGAGAGTGGTTAGTGGAGTCACCACCTAGCCTCTACACCAAAACCTCTGATCTTTTATACCAGAAAGGTTTAGAATCTCATATCTTATTTATGCCTTTATAATATGTCATCCATTTATATTGTAAATTTTATTAGTCCCGTATCAAACAAGCATGTATTACATTTCAAGCATCCATATCACCTTTGCATGTAGGAAAGTAAATTATGGAATTTAAGAAGTACAACAAGCAAACAATATATTTATACATCCAGAAATCAAGCTATTAGTTAGTTATAGTATGGCCTGACAATTACCCATAATTCCATAGGAATTGGCAGTAATTGCCCAACTCTCACTTCTAAGAGATTGGCCTTTATTAAAAATACATTTTTATTATTGTGACTTTTGATTAAGAAAACTCAAATCCATTTTATTATGAAAATGCAAATTAATTAGGTATAAAACCATCTGATGAGAATTAGGCTTTAGCGTGTAAAACAAGTTATTAACTAGCTGTTACAACTTCAAATAAACAACAAAATAGAAATAGTACAAAACTAAAAGGAACAATCCAAAGTGCTAAAACTGGTCCCATTTGTACAACATTAAGTCCGTACGAACTCCATAAAGCTCTAGCAAGGGTCCGTACGGACTATTGCTTGTTAGGATTATATGTCCGGCTAAACCTCTACTCCAGGGATAAGGGTTACTTGTATACAACTCAAAGAGGAAGGTCAGGAACAACAATCCATGGTCCATACAGACCACAAATAGTAACCCCTACGTACACAAAAATGTTATATACATTTGTTCATGAATAAACATAAATACAATGTTTAGAGCCACAATATAAGTCCATACGGACTATGTTCCTCGTGAGAGAGAGTCTGCATAGGTAATAAATAATAATAGTCAAACAAAGAGATATTTCTGTGCAGACTATGTTCCTCATAAGAGGGAGTTCGTACGTATATCATGCCATCCCTAAACACTAAGCATTAATATATCACTTTATAATTAACATTCATGTTTGCATACATAACAAGCAATGAACAAAGTTAGAGGAGATGATCAGAATCATACTTAAAAATGGGCCTGAACTTCATACATATTTACAACATGCTTATTAAAGAGCAAAACAAATATAACATGCTTAATTGTGTTCTTTATGTGACAAAAATGACTTATAAAGCAAGCTTATTCTTATGGCCCACATGGGGATCACCAAGGATCAACTCATTGGTGACTAATCATGAGAGATCATGGGCCCATGCTAATGGCAAATAAATAAGAGAAGGCCTTAGATCTTACCTTATAATTAAACTCTTAAGCAATGGCACTAAGGTTGGAGTTTGAAAAGAGAAAAATAATTTTTAACTGAAGAGCTAAAGGACTAGTAGAGTGAGATACCTGAACTCTTGGAATGGTTATTTTTCTCAAAAATACCTTTAAGAACAATGCTTCTTTTTAGAAAGCTTTTTCCCTAAAAAAATCCTCTCCTATTCACACATCTCGAGGACTATTTATAGCCTCTAGGGTGGTGATTTCGCACTTGGGAATCCAAAATGGGATTTACCGCTTAGTCCATGCAGACTACAAATGCTTAGTCCATGCGGACTAATATAGTCAACTCTCCCACCAATTTATGGGCATGTGCTAGGTCTTAGGCCAGTTTTAGCAAGTCCGTGTAGACATGGGCTTGGATATGTACCATGCGGACCTTAGGCCAGTAGTGCTTGTCTGGGAGGACCATAGTGCCTTTGCTAAACTAAGTTTGGTGAACTAGATTGCTTTTGTTAAACTAAGTCCGTGCAAACTTTATTTTCATAGGTCCGTATGAAATAGCTTCCTAAGAGGGTTAGTGCTATTACTTAAGAGCCTTTCTCTCATTATCATTATAGGCTAAAGGTGGTGGAGTCTATAGTTGCCCCCACTTTGGTGTGTGCTATGAGACGCATAAATCAAAACAGTGTATAGCAAAGTACTTTCAAGTTTAGATATAGTTACCTTGCTGTGTCGATGTCATTTGTGCTTCTCGGTGACTTGTTATTTGTGTCTCTTGAGGGACTTATGCCTGGTTGTCAGCTTTGAGATTTGCACCTCTCGACAGATTGGGAAAGTTGATAGAAATTCATAAGGTTGGATTGGCTTGTCAGGTTGAATCCAATGATGTTGGTTGACTTGTTAGGCTGAACCATATAGAATCGCAGGTTAGCTTACTACGCTGAACCCAAAAAAGTTAGATTGGACACGGAGTCAAATCTAAGAGGATTAGGATATGGAGTTGAATACGAAAGAATTGGATTAGACAAGAAGTCAAATCTGAAAGAATTAGATTAGACATAGAGTCGAATCTAAAAGAATTGATTCCTGTAAAATGGAATGTAATAAGAGTTAGTATCAGTTTTGATATAATGAGTTTTATGACACATGACTGGCTTTTGTATGTAACATTGAGAAATCTGTGAAAATCACAGAGTTGTGAGTGAATTGAGTCCGTGTGAACAAAAGTAAATGTAAGTCTATAGAGACGCTTTCAAAGTAAATTCGTTTGAACGCTAGTTAAAGAAAGTCCGTATAGACATTGGCATTGTAAGTCTATGCAGACTTTTTAACAGATCAATAACTATTCATCTTTCTTCCTTCTCTTCTTCATTTTTATTCTTCTATTTTCTATTTTCTCACAAGAAAAATCAGTTAAAATGGTGACTCACTCCTTCAGTGACTCTCCCTTGATGTCCTTGGATGAAACCACGTCACGGGAAGAAGCTCTGGCGACCTTTCTTCTCTCGACGAGCACGGAATCACTTTTCTCACCTTTTTCTCCCATAAAGGATATATTTATGCCATTTTCGGAGGGTTTTATGCCCTCTACGGCCATCAACTACCGTCGGACAGCTGCTTCAGTGAATGGCTTTGCCTTTAATGACCCAACTCTGATTTTAGGAGATTTGGCCCACCACACTTGCTCGGAAGTATGCCCCCAGGTATACTTTCTTACTTCTATGTGCTTTATTGTGATGTTGTCTTCTTTTTCCTTTATTTTTTTATGTTGTTTGGCTTTTTTGGTTCAACAGGTTCGTGCGAACTTGGTCTGCCTAAGGCAGTGCAGACCTTGTCTTTAGTTGCTAGTTTAAATATAGTTAGCATAGGACATTGAGGTGTTCTACATGTGGTAGCATAGGAAGTCCATGCAGACTTTTTGCATACTTATGTATACTGGATAGTTATAGTCCATATGGACTTGTCTTAATTAGTCCGTGTGGACTTTCTTGTTGAATTCTTAGTTCGTGTGGATGTTTCTCTTTCTTACATGTGTTAACTCCTTTGTAAACATATCTTAAGTATGGAGGTACCCTGTCTAGGCCACAATAATGGTACTCCATGATGTCTATCCCAGTCAAGAATAGGGTGAGAGTGATGGGATTTCAAACATTCTTGGATCATTTGGTTGGTGGAGATTTTCAATAAGACTTGCAATTTCTCAGGGCTTTTCTAGATAGGTGGATGAACACGATGCATACAGTCTATTTGTCATTTGCAGAACTAGTCATAATGCCTTTCGATTGCGCTTTCATTACTAAAGTGTTGTGCATGGGGCGAGCTATTGCTTTCGATGCTCACTATCAATACCCCTCGCTTTGACTATAAGAAGTAAGGGAGTTATTGGGTTTTGTCCCTTAAGATCACTTTGGGAGCATCTAATGTATTGACTTGCATGAGAGGTGGATGGATGTAACTCTATCGAGTCAATTCAAGGTGGATCAGTACATGTGTTGCTTTCTCCTCTATTTGCTAGGCACAACATTATTTGCCAATGCCAATGGCAATGTGAGTTAAAGCTTTCTTCCTATCAGAGCAGGTTAAGAACATTGGCTCTTGGAACTAGTGTTGTTCCTCTCTTGGCTAAGTCTTTTAAAGCTTGGATGTGGTTGTCCACACTAGGAAAAGCCATCGATTTGTTCAAGGCTTCATGTCAGGTGTTTTGGTAAGTAACCTATTTTTATCTTTTTTTTGCTTTATGTGATCTTTTATAATTTTAACTTTATGTCTTTGCTTTTGTAGGTTTAGCCATATGAGCTACATTTACTACCTTAACCTTGTAAGCTAGACATCCCTCGTCAATACCCAGCAATGGACAGATGGGTTCAACCATCTTCGGGTCCTTAAAATGTATCATCTCTGATACAACACTACCAGTATCTCAGTTTTAGGACTTGGTCCGACTTGAGTATATCCTGCATATGAAAAAGTTCATTATTAGAAATTTAGGTGATTTATAACCAATACTTACCTTTGTAGGTTGACTTGGCATGGTGGATCTTCCCACTCGAAGAGATGTTAGATTTTCTACGTTTTGCTCGAGAATTGTCTTCTCAAAGGATGTTACTATCTACTCTAGAGGCTTATTCATAGTTTTGGGAGAAAGAATAATAGGCTGTGATGTGAGCACAATCATGACACATGACAAGAAAAGTGGGACCAAAGATGAGCCAGCATTGCCACATGGGCCAATAACAAGAGGAAAGGCCAAGAAGTATAAGGAAGCATTGTAAGATTTCATGGGTTGAATGATTAGAAGCATTAAAGCTCATGGTGACATGAATATTCTATCACACACAAGCAACCATAATAGGCCGAATTTGATAAGTCACGCCCCTTGCTTTTTTTATTTCCTTATTGAAATGGGGGTTGGTGTAAGAGGCCTATAAATAGCCTTATTGTTGGCTTGTAAATAACAATTGAATCATTAATAATATTTGTGAGTTTTCACATAAAGCTTGGCCTAGTTTTATTGGAGATGATAGCTTATCTTCTTCTTTTTGCAATAAGAATTAGTTTTCATTCAAGGTAATTTTTTTGGTGAATTATGTTCTTGTTATTTTAAAATCAACCAATTACTTGTGTTTCCATTCATGTATTGTTTAGGGGTGTAATAGGTTGGGGGTTTATTCTCATTCTTGTTCTAGCCATATTATAGGGGTTTCGGGTTTTTTAACCTTGGGGTTCTGCATTAAGCTAGCATATATGGCCTTATACATGTCATATCCCTTAGAGCCCTCCCAATTTGATGTTATTCAGGAGACATATTAATGATTTGGAGTTTGTGCAGGGCATAACTGCTGGTATCCTAAGATGTACACTAGGGGAGAGTGATGGAGAGAGTTACCTCTCTTGGGCATCTATTCATCTACTACCTTAAGTTCTTTACACCTCAGGACCTCCTTCTCCTCAGGTAAATTGCTAGGTCTTTTGCTCTTCATTTTTGAAATCATCTTCTAACTATACATTATGTTACAGCTTATTACCACTTCTTCTAAAGCTGGACCTTCCTTGACAAGGAAAAGGGTGAGAACTATTCCTAGTTCTCTTGGTTCTCAATTTTCACCTCCTTCTACTCGTACTGCTAGAAGCGGAGCTTCCACTCTGCCTATTGGTCAGTCATCACTACCTAATGAAGTCATAAGCACGTTGACTGACATATCAGAGCTGAGCTATATATAATATGGAATAGATGGAGAATTGTCCTTTGCTCACCTTTGCATTAAGGATAATTGGCCAATTCCCTTTGAGCCAGAAAACACCACAGTGGTATGATACTTTTTATTGCTCATTGTTTTATTTTGATTTGATGTGACACTTTTGTCTCGATTTGAACAGGTAAAGAGGGCTCCAATAGAGAGGACCGCTCACATGGTAGAAGCCTTCAAAAAGGCAATGATTGATGAGACTCGAGTCTTTACTAGAGGCAATTTCATGTAATGGTTAGTTTTATTCAAGTGTGTATGTATGCGTGTCATGCATTGATTCTTTATTCTTTTACAGAGTGAGTTATTGATGAGAGTTTTCGCTCTTTGTGAGACTGAAGGAAATTGAGAGCCTTGAAGATTTTTGAGAAGCCAGTGCTCTTGACTGATGATGAGGACATTAAGGATTAGGACAATACTGAATAGTAGAATAGATGGCAGCTTTGTTATTATTTTCCTTATGAAAAAGGCCTAACTTCTGTATATATAAACATTAGTACATAATCTTTTATTCCAAATACAAATTTGTATCCTTATATACAAATGTTTGATAACTAATGACACTACCCATAATTGAATATCATATTCCAATAACAATTCACCAAATGAGTGCCTTTTTACAGTAAGACTTGCTTAGAAAAGCTAGATAATTCTTGGTTTGTGTAGACATAGTGCATAAAGGTCCATATGGACATGATACACAAAGGTCTGTGCGAACATGGTACACAAAGGTCTGTGTAGACATAGTGCACAAAGGTTCGTGCGAACTATGACATCGACTCTAGATGTTATGAGGTCTGTGTGGACTTTCTCATATATTTTGGATTCCTTGTCTTAGTAGGAAAAGGAATAGTAAAGGTTGGGGCTTATAAATACCTCCCTTCTCATTTGTTCATGCCATACTTCACCATGTCTCTCTTCTTTAATCAACAATTGTCCAAAATATTGGAATCAAAGGCTTCTTGGACTTCGAACATTCTTGCTCCTTTTTTTGCCCTTAGATTCTTGAGAAAAGTAAGGATTGACCAAAACTTTTTGAATGTTGCTATGCAATATTGGGACCCTATTTTCCATGTGTCTGTCTTTAATTATCAGGAAATTACCCCGACCCTAGAGGAATTTACTGCCTTCTTAAATTTTCCTATTAGTTTAGATGATCCCCTAGCTTTTCCTTCTTTTGAGGAATAATACCCCAGGCATATTGTCCTTGCATTAGGTGTTTCTCCTTCTATGGCTCAGAAGGTGATTTCTTGTATGGGCCCTATTCCTTTGGAAGTAATTTTGGACTTTGCTCACAAGTTCCTTATCAATTCCGTGGAATGGGCTAAGTGCATGCTACTATGTATCCTTGGAAATTGGTTGATAGTTTCTTTCAAGGATGGGCTTTGTGATTTCAAGGTCCTTCAACTTTTGACTGAAATATGTTCTGGTTGCAATCCTTTTGGTGTCTTTCTGGCTAAAACCATTCAAGGATTAAATGCTCTAAAGAAAAGGGACATCAACTTTGTATCTGGGAGTTCATTTCTTTTACATATATGTGTAGAAAGCCCTTACAGGTTTTCCCTCTAGCTTTTATTATTTTTTATTTTAACCTTAACTTTTGCTTAGTGCACCTGTAAGGGTTTTCACACTAACGGGCTTGCCTAATTTTTGCTTAGGTGGTCCTTTACAGATTTTCCATCCTAACGACTTCTTTTTTTTTTTTTTAGATTTGGTTACAAGAGAAACTGGGATTGCTTGTACCTCCTTCCAAAAGGCTTTAAGTGAAATATTCTCTAAATTAACATTGTGAAAGGAAGCTTGAAAAGAGATTTGATACTTATGACCAGTGGGTTACATGGCTTGGCACTATTGTTGAAATGTGATAGAGGTGTCTTTAGTGGAAGATCACTCATTTTTCCCAATCTCATCATTTAGGTTATGTCCCTTTGATTAGCGTATGACATGCTACATTATATATTCCTTCTCAAATCTAGCAATAATTTGGTCTATTGCAAAGAGTTCCTTTTGAACCTTTAGGATTTCAAGGTGGACTTCTGACGTGCCATTTCTTGCACTCTTTTCCCTACTTGTGGAGACA
>CANXYI011842725.1:0-13267 GCA_948208565.1 Hura crepitans
AAGGACCTCCCAATATCCAAATAAAGTGGATAGCAAAGATTAGCCTTAATAGACCTCCTAATATCCAAAAGTGTATAGGGCCCTTATCAGAACCTTGACGGTTGCACCTACCACAAAATAAGGCAATGATCCTCATAGATCAAAACCCTTAGCAGCTGTTAACTGCCTAATTGGCTGGTCAACTTATCCAGTAGGTTGTCTAACTCATATAGACTAGTATTTATCTCAATTTCATTTCTTTCCAAGCATTTTCAATCCATTTAATTTAATCCCAACATCCTATTTCATCATTATAACATTTTATATCTTATATTTATACTCATGGTATACTCTTTCTGTAATACTCATAAATCGAGATTTCATGAATAGTTCCTCCAAGGTTTGAATAATGTTGCCCGAGAGCCAGGACACCTTTGTAAGGCCAAGGAAGGTTTGTACTAGTCATAAAACTTTGACGGGCCAAATAATGAGGAAAATGAAATATTTTAAAGTTTTAGCAGAATGAGTAATTCATTTTAGGTAGTAAACTAGTGAATAATGACCTTAAATGAGTTTTAGCTGGCATAGCTCTAGGATGTGCCCGAATAAACCTGAAAATATCATACCTTAAAGGTCAAAAATTCCACTGAGTTCATTAGTCAAAGAATTTTAATTTTTTGGGGTTGTTTGATAATTTTTTGAATTTTCTTATTATAGCGAGTGAATAGTACACACTTGCCATTGGAGTTTGACCCTAAAATTTTATGAGGCTCTAAATAGGTATAATAAAGGATTTTTTGAACAAAAATTATTTTTTTAGAAGTTAAAAATAATTTTTAAAATTTCTTGAAGTTTTAGTCAAAAATTGAATTTTACAGGTCGTTAGATCACCACGTGTCATGATCTAAGCAACCTGCCACTACATATAAAAGCCTTCCCACACATGACTTACATGTGTTAGGGAAGTCATCTTGCACCTTTAGGAACCTAAAAAGCTGACGCCATATATGAGCCTCCTCCCTCAATTTTTGCTTGACTTAGCCACCCCAAATCACAACTAGACACTATATAAATTATATAGAAGTGAACCTTCATGACCTCTAGATTCTATTTCTAACCTTAGAATTTCAAGAAAGTGGCTTAATTGGAAGATATAGCTATAGAGTGAATAGTGACTTTTTAGGGTGTAATTGTTCTTTTCTTAGTTTTTCTTTTTGTTTTGAGTAGCCTCGATTATTCTATGAAAAACCATGTTTGGAGATTTTTATTTAGAGCTCTATAGCATTTTATATGAATTTTCTAAGTTTAGGGTTACATATGTAGGTTTGAGAAGGAATAGTGAGGAACAAAGGGAGCAAAGGCCCTAACTTGGTGGAAAAGGGTGTAAAGCTACCCTAGATATATGAATTTGATATGATGAATGCATGTCATGATGTAAATGTATCTATGCATGCATGAACATGTGTATGGAAGTATGGGTTTGTGCATGTTTAGTTGAAATAAGCATGCCATCATGTGTGATTGATGTTAAAATGATGATAAGTATGTCATTTAGATGAGAAAAGCATGTGTATGTGTAGTGTATGTATGTGGTCAAATGGTATGGCATGTATGTCATGGCATGTGCATGCACGTATGGTACATAATGATTATGAAAAATGATGGAAAATGTGTTAGCTAATATGTATATACAATGAAATGTGAGAAATGAATATGTGATGATGGATATGAAAAATAACATGTTGGTTTATGGCAAAATATGGAAGTAATGTTGTAAATGGAAAATATGCATAATGTGATAAATTAATGGCATATGTTGGCATGTAAAATAATATGGAAGAATTATGTTGATTATGAAAACATTTTGAGGTGGATAAAATGTGAAATGTGATGACAATGATTTGGTATAACCATTGATAAAGTCATGATAAATGAGACATGGGAAAAATGACCATATGAATAGGACAAATGACCATATGAATAATGTTAATGACCAAATGAATATTACCATTTTCATAAAATGATTCGCAATTGGATAATGAACTGAGTAAAGGAAATAACCTAAAACTATGTGATATAAACATGAATATGAAGTTGATAAGATGATTTATAACTAAAAATTAAATAATAAGTAGAGTTGGCCCATTAGTTAGACACCCACTGGATAGGTTGATCAGTCAACTAGGGAGTAGCAGCTATTAGAGGTATTAGTCCTCCCAGGCCATTATTTGGATGATATGATGGTGCGTATAACTGCCGAGGTCCTGATATAGGCCATTTCACTATGTGCGTGAAGCCACGGTAGTTTGAGATAGGGCCACTACACTAAGTAGGTGCAGCTACCAATATCTTAATATAAGCCACTGCACTATGTGGGTGTAGCCACTGAGGTCTGGATGTGGGCTAATACACTAGGTAGGTGCAACTACTGAGGTCTTGAGATAGGCCATTGCACTATGTGGGTACAACCAAGATGGTATGAGATTGGCCACTACACTAGGTAAGTGCAGCTACAGATGTCTAAAATATGGGCCACTGTATAGCCTGGATTCACTTTTTATCTAGTGCTATAAAGTGTCGTATATCTAGTGTGGGCCTGAATGTAAAAGTGAATAATAAAGTTAATAACAGAAATGTATTAGTGTTACTTAGTACAACTAACCACAATTAGATGAAAACCTAGGTAACTTAATAATGACATGACACTGGGAATTCAAATAATGAGTCAAATGAATAAATTAATAATATTTTATGAAACTACCCCTGTTTGTTGCATTGGGATTCATAACATGTATGTTGCATCTATGTATGCATGACATGCTTTTATTGCATTAAATTCACCACTAAGTTCTATACTCAACATATCGGTGTTTTGATGCACAAGTCATAGATATAATAGCAGTTCAACCTCAATATTTTGTAGTATAGCAGATCAATTTTGTGAGGGTAGTATTTTTATACTTTAATGGTACCATATTAGTGGCACTCATATATAGATTTGGGTTTTTGCTTAGTTAGTGTAAATACTAGAGATATATGTAAATTATATAACCAATGTATTATTGGATATATCATGTGATATAAATGTCTATTTTTTTTAATGTTGTGGGGCCGAGGCCCTATGTGTTGATGACTATGATGTGATGTGATTTGTAGAGGACTAGAAGGGTCTTACAATGGTGGATGTTAATGGACATAAAATTATTAGTGTTTTTGTGCAGGATATATTTTGGGGTTTTTTACCCGAGTAACCGTTATGCTACCAAAACTTTTGTAAAACCATTTCTATCCTATTAAATGAATTTTAAGGTATGTTATAGTCATTATAAGAGGGCTATATGGAAATATAAAGAAAACAACCTAAATGGATAAATAAATATAGTGATGTCATAAGTGTTGAATGAATGAGGTCTAGGGAAGTGTAAGGATGGGTGACCAATGGGAAGTAGCATTCCATGGCTGGTTCTTTCAGGAATAGGTAGGGGGTGTTACATTTAGTCATATCAAGTAGGTTTAAGCATTTCTAGGCTTAGTATACATGAGTGTTAGTGTCTAGGATTCTGTGATTCTAATAAAGCTACACTGTATGAGGCTGATAGGTTATTTTTCTTTGTGTAGTAATACAAGATGAGTGAGAGGATCCCACTAAACTGAGGAGAAGAAGTGGCTAGTCATGCCCCTACCATAATCCATGGACCTTAGGTGAGTGTAGCCACTTTAGAGCCCAATGATGCTGCACACTAGCCGCAGCAGTAGGCACAACCACAAGTTCAAGCCTCACCAACCCTATTATAGTAGATAGTAGAGTTACTGAGGCACATCTCTATAGTAGCTCCACTACCTCTACCCTCTCCTATACCACCTCCTCTACCTCTAGCTCTATTATAGAAGACTTATTTAGAAAGGGTTAAGAAGATGGGAGCTATGGAATTTTTAAGGCACTAGAGAGGATGATGCTACTAGAGTAGAGTATTAGCTAGAGAAACCTTGAGGATATTAGAGCAGTTAGAGTGTACATAAGAGGAAACTCTGAAGTGCACCACTTCACTCCTCTAAGAAGAAGCTTTTCATTAGTGGGATACCATAAAGAAAAGGAAAGTTACAGCTGACATAACTTAGGAGTACTTCTTAAAGGAATTTAAAAAAGGTATATCCCAGAGTCCTACAAGGATAAGAGGAGATAAGAGTTCCTAGATTTGAAGTAGGGTAGAAAATTAGTCTCTAAATATGAGAAGGACTTTGCTCAGCTGAGCTAATGTGAAGAAGAATTTATTCCCACATAGGAAGAGAGATGTAAGAGGTTTGAAAAGGGCCTCAATATGGAGCTATAGTTGCAGATAGCCACTATAAAGATTAGAAACTTCTCAGCTTTGGTAGCAGTAGCTTATGATATGGTAGAGATGGCATAAGAAAAAAAGAGAGCTATTTCAGAAGAAGAGGCCATTCACAATAGGCCAGACCAGCTCAGCACCAGGGGTCAGTAAGAGATAGAGAGAATCTCAATCCTAGTCAGTAGAGTAGACCTAGAAGTAGACTCAACCACAGAGGTTAGGTTAGGCTTCTATATTTAAGCCTTGACCTCTACAGCAGGCCTCTAGTGCCCCTACATCAAATAATTAGGAGTGGACCCTCAGCTTGTGAGACTTGCCATAGAAGACATTAGAGGTGATGTAAGCTGGCAAGAGGAGGAGAGTGTGTTACATATGGAGCTAGAGATTATTACTAGAGAGATTGCCCTCAGAGACAAACTAAAGCTGCATAAACATAGGCTTCTATAGCACTGTAGAGCAGGGGATAGAGACAAAATAGAGATGATCAGCCTAGTAGTAGCTAAAGGACTACATCAGAAGCTCGAGCTCCAACATGATAATATGCCATCAGAGCTGGTGAAGAGGCAAAGGCTCCAGATGTTATAGCTAGTACATTTTATTTATTTGATGCTCTTGTATTGGCTTTAATTGATCCAGGATCAACCCACTCTTATATTTGCACGACTCAAGTACAAGATAGAGGGTTAAAACTAGAGCCTATTGATATAGGTATTCAAGTTAGTAACCAAATTGGACAAAGTGTCACAGTGAATAAGATATATAGACACTGTCCTTTGGTGATCCAAAATTAGCTATTCCCTGCAAACCTTATTAAACTTCCCTTTCATGAATTTGATATTATTTTAGGTATAGATTGATTGTTAGAACATCAGCCAATAGTTGACTGTAAACGTAAAAGGCTTACCCTTTGGATAGCAACGGGACATGAGGTGATAGTTATGGGTGAGAGAAACCCTCTGGTGAATGTCATTTTAGCTATTATAGTAAGATAACTCATCCTCTATGTGATTAAAACTAGCAACTCGACACCTAGCCTTGATCATATTCTAGTGGTGTCAAAATTTCCTGATGTATTCCTAGAGGAGCTACTAGGATTACCTTTACAGCATGAGCCTAACTTCGATATTAAAGTATATCCTAGTATAACACCTATATCTATCACTCCTTATTGGATGGCACTTATAGAACTAAAGGAATTAAAGGTGCAGTTACAGGAATTATTGGATAAAGTCTTCTTCAAACAAAGTTCCACACCTTGGGGAGCACCCATGCTATTTGTGAAGAAAAAAGACAAGTCACTTCAGTTATGTATTGATTACAGGCAACTAAACAAGGTGGTAGTAAAGAATAAATATCCACTACCTAAAATTAATGATATCTTCGATCAATTTGAAGGTGCCAGCATCTTTTCTAAGATAGATATAAGATCGAGGTACCATTAATTGTGGATTAAGGAGTCTAATATTCCTAAAACTGCCTTCAAAACCATATATGGGCATTATGACTTCCTGGTAATGCCTTTTGGGCTCACTAATGCCCTAGTAGCTTTCATGGACCTAATGAACAGGATCTTTAAACCCTACTTGGACTAGTTTGAGGTGGTGTTTATTGATGACATCCTAATTTATTATAAGACTCAAGAAAAGCATGAACAACACCTCAGAATTGTGCTACAAGCTTTAAGGGAGAAACAACTGTATGCTAAATTGAGTAAATATGAGTTTGGTTTAAATGAAGTAGCCTTTCTGGGCTATGTTGCCTTAGCAGAAGGTATCTGGGTGGATCCAAGCAAAATTAAAGTAATGTTAGAGTGGAAACCTCCTAGGAATGTAATGGAGATATGTAGCTTCCTAGGATTAGCTAGTTACTATAGAAGATTTGTGAAGGGTTCCTCAATAATTGTAGCACCATTGACTAGGCTATTGAGGAAGGATGTGAAAGTTGAGTGGGATGAGAAATGTCAGAAGAGTTTTAACCAATTGAAAGTGATGTTAATTAAAGCCCCTATCCTCACTCAACTAAAATCAGGAAAAGATTTTGTCATTTATAATGATGCCTCACATAATGAGCTTAGTTATGCCTTAATGCAAGAAGGTAATGTAATAGCTTATGCCTCCAAGCAACTAAAGCCACATGAAAGGAATTATCCTACTCATGACTTGGAATTAGCTGCCATTGTCTTTGCATTGAAAATTTAGAGACATTATTTATATGGTGAAAGATGTTACATCTACACTGATCATAAGAGCCTAAAATATCTCCTAATATAAAAGGAATTAAACTTGAGGCAGTGACAGTGGTTAGAGTTGATAAAGGATTATGACTGCTTGATAGATTATCATTCGTGCAAGGTGAACATAGTTGCATATGCATTGAGTCAAAAGTTCATTATAGCTATGAGGGCGATGAATGTCATAATGGAGTACACCAAAAAAGATGTTATCCTAACTGAAGTGAAAATCAAGCCTAATTTCAAGCAACAAATCAAATAGGCACAAATAAGAAATGAACAACTTATATAGACCATAAATAAAGTCAAAGAAGGGAAGATAGCCAAGTATGAATTAAGATAAGATAGATGTCTATACTATCACAGTAGATTATGTGTGCTTGACACAGATAAGCTATAAATGTAGATCTTGAAAGAGGTATATGAAGCTCCTTATTCCATGTATCCAGGATGTATAAAAATGTATCTGGATTTAAAACCTCATTATTGGTGGCCTAGAATGAAATGTGATGTAGTAGAGCATGTGATTAGATGTTTGAAATACCAGTAGGTAAAAGCTAAACATCAAGTTCCTTCTAAATTGCTACATCTAATAGCAACACCATAATAGAAGTGGGAAAAGTTACTATGGACTTTATGATGGGACTACCAATGACTTGAAGCAAATGTGATGTTGTATGGGTGATTAACGATAGGCTGACTAAGATAGCTCATTTTATCCTTGTAATGATGGATTATTCTCCTCATAAGTTGGCACAACTTTACATTGATGAAATTGTGAGACTGCATGGAGTACCAGCAGCAATTATTTTAGGTAGAGATCCCCGATTTACCTCAAAATTTTGTAATAAGCTACATGAAGCTCTCGGTACTCGATAGACATATAGTATAGCTTTTCATCCTCAGATAGATGAGTAGTTAGAACGGATGATATAAATACTAGAAGACATGTTACATAGTTGTGCCATAGAGTACAAAAGAAGCTGGAACTACTACTTGTCTTTGGCTGAATTTGCATATAATAATGGCCATCAAGCCAGCTTAGGTATGGGACCTTATGAGGCATTATATAGAAAAAGATGCAAAACTCCTCTCTATTAGAGTGAAACAGGTGAAAATAAGATTATGGGATCTGATTTGGTCAAATATGCAGAGGAGAAAGTCAGAGTCATAAGAGAGAGATTAAAGGCTACCACGGATGGACATAAGTCATATACTAATTTGAAATAAATGGATATTGAATATGAAGTGGGTGAAAAAGTATTCCTGAAGGTGTCTCCATGGAAAAAGGTACTCAGGTTTGGTAAGAATGGGAAGCTTAGAGATAGATTCATTAGCCCATATGGAATAATAGAACATGTGGGACCATTGGCATACAAATTTGTTTTACCACCTGAGTTACAACAAATCCATGATGTATTTTATGTTTTAATGCTCAAGCAGTATAAATCTAACCCATTACATCTGAAACCTGTAGAAGAAATACAAGTACAGCTAGACTTGACTTATGAAGAAGAACCATTATAAAATCTAGCTAGAGAGGTTAAGTAATTAAGGAATAAAGCTATACCACTGGTTAAGGTGTTATGTAAACATCATAACACCAAAGAGGCTATATGGGAAAGTGAGGAGCAAATGAAGTCTCAATATTGGCACCTATTCTCACCAAGTAATTTCGAGGATGAAATCCTTAAGAGAGGAAGAATTGTAATGCCCGTAAATTGAGGTTTCATGAATAGTATTATAAACACTGGGTCTCTGGGGCTCATATGTTCAGTTTGCCTAATGCTGATGAAAGGATGAAAATCCTAATAAGAAAATGGTTTTAATGTCCAATTTAAATATCTCAAAATTTTCTAAAAAAATCATCAAAACGGCCATTTTCACCCTGGAAATGCCTATTTTTTGCCAAAAATGGCCATTGTCACCCCCAAAACAGTTGTTTTCTACCTCGAGAAGTGTGCATAAATTTTAAAAGGTTTTTTTCAAAAAGGGGATGATTTTGGAGTTATCTACTATTTTTATTTTTCTTTCTACTTTACCCATCTACCAATTAGATGTGATAATTTATTTGTGCAATATTTTTGTAACTGCTCATTTTATTTTATTTTTGTTCGCCTGTCTATTTTGCTTCGCATACTAATACTTTATTTTTATTATGATGCAAGTTGTTTGATTTATTAGGACCTGATTATTATTTATTTTTGTTGCCTCCTTAAACCCCAGTGAAGTAACCTTTTAATAACCTTTTATTTCTTGCTATTTATTCTGTGCTCTGTGTTTCCTTCCGTTGATTTCCTTTATTATCTCTCACTTTAGTTAGATTGTATTTTAGATATTCTAAAATGTAATTTTATTTTTATTGTTTATTTGGTTAGGATATATTTTAGGTAATTACCATGTAATATATTTTTATCGTCAAATTATTTCCCTATATATTTCATGAATGTTGTAATGAGTGAAAAATAATTTTTTTGCACGTTGAAAAGATAACCAAAATCATTTTTATCTAATTAATTGGTGTTTTACTAATAAAATGGGTTCTGATTTTTCTTAATAAAAGTCGCAATAATAAAAACTATTTTCTAAAATTGACATTTAAGAACCAAAGTTCTCAAGCCAATCAATCACCTGATTTCATGTATGATATTTTTAATTTCAATCCCAGTATATTCTGTGAATGTTGTATTAGGTAGAAAATTATTTTTGCACGTTGAAAAGATAATCAAAATCATTTTATAACTAATTAATTAGTGCTTTGTTAATAAAACATATTTTTCCTAATAAAAGTTACGATGATAAAATTCGTTTTCTAAAATTGTCATGTGAGAACTAAAGTTCTGAAGACAATCAACTGCTTGATTTCATATATGATGTTTTAAACTTCAAGCACCTATTTATTTCCATAAATATGTTTCATGATTCCTTATATGTGAATACGTGATTTATTTTAATTGTAAAATGCTGCTTGAGAAAAAGAATAATATTATAAATTCAAACCGGATTTCCATATTAACTTGGGGTATAAATAAGAGTAAGGTTCTGAACATTTCTAGTTTTAGCCCTATAAGGTATTTTCTAACTCCGATCAGGTGGCAACTCTTATCTTGTGGTGCCTAACTCACTCTTCCTAAGCTAATCAAATTGGAGCAGCTCAAGATTCCTCTAGTTTCCTTCTCATGTTTCGAGACTCGAGGAGTGAGGCTTAGGTCGAGTCTTCGACTATTTTGATTTGAAAGGCCCGCTGAAAGGAAAGGGATGCAAATAGTGGTGACTCCGTTAGGGATACCATGAGACCATACTTTAAAAGTACCTCAAATTAATATAGAAATTCATATTTTGAATTTATAATATTATTCTTTTTTGAAATTGCATCACATACTAGAGCCTTAGAATAAGTTAGGCATCCCTTTTATACCTTGATGTCATTTCGAAGCATGAACCCAATTTCACTCAAATTGGAAGATTGTTAGAAGTGGCATCAAATCCAAGCCTTGTGCCTATAAGGTATGTAAAATGGTGAACCAAGTGTTTGTATGCTCATTATGAGATAGACCCATTATGGAGGGACCATGCTTGGATGACTATAACTTGCGCGACCAAACCATGAGCCCATGTAATGACTAATAGCAATTTTCCCTAGGTACCCCAGATTAATAATGCATTGTGTGCTATGTGGGCCAATATACAAGAAATATGACTTAATCATCTTGAAATGTTGTCAAACCCATTAGGCTTTTTCTAACTGGAATGGGCTAGACCCTGCATTTTGACTTGATTGAACATATACAACATATATGAGCCAAATATCTTGCATGCTCTCTTTTGTATTAGAGAAATAATGCTCGGCTACCTATTGTTCATTATTCAAACCTGTCAGGGCCCTAATGTCCCATAGGTAAGCCCTCCTAGGAAAGAGCATGTTGACCTTGTGTGTGGGAAGTGACAAGGTTAGAAGGCTCTTGCTTGTGATTATTGTTGTACACGTCAGCATTCATCAGCATTTCATGCATTCTCATTCCATCATCTCTAACCCTTTGTCTTGCAGCCATCATAGATCCTCAAGCCACTTAGGTACTAGGGATAGATGGAAGAATAGCTAGACAAGAACTTATCTCTACCACTCACAATCTAACAGACATGGCAAGATAAGAAGAAAGCAGTTCTTCTGCTCCGAACTTTGAAGCTAGAATGAACTAAAAGTTTGAGGAGTTTGAGAAAAGGATGATGGCCATAATTTCAAAGGCAATTGTTGAGGTTGTTCCTGCTATATGTTCATCACCACATGCTGAAAACATAGCAGCCACACCTACTGGAAAGACCGCTGCTACCTCTAGGGGAATTGGCATTGGTAAATAGGCTACAGGTGTTGGGGGAAAGGACAAAAAGGCCGAATACTTCAATCCAAAGTATAACTTTTTTGAAGATTTAATTACACCCTGGAAATTTGAGGATGCTACCATAAAGAAGCTGAAGGAGAAAATAAAGGCAATGGCTCGACTCATCTCAATGGGTAAAGGACTAAACCCTAAAGAGCTTACCATAGAATCTAAAGAGATCTTACCATCCAAATTCAAGATGCTAGAACTACCTAAGTTTAATGGGACCACTGATCCGAGAGCCCATATTAAGTTGTATGCCACAGTCATGAGAGGTACCAAGCTTAGCACAAAGTAGAAGGTGGCTTATTTTAGCCTAACACTATAAGAGAGAGTAATTGATTCGTATCACAGGCTAGAAAATAAAGTGAAAGAAGATTGGGGAAAGATCACAGAAGCCTTCATTAACCAATACAACTGCAGCACTCACATGGAGGTTACTATGAAAGACCTCGAGTTGCTTAGACAAAAATCCAATGAGACGTTCATAAAGTACTTGTCAAGTTGGAGGTCTAAGGTTCTAGAGATGAGGAGGAAGCCAGAGACATTACACCAGATCTGCATGTTTATCAAGAATGCTAACCCATACTTGAAGGATGACCTAAAAGCAAAAGGGCTAAAAGATTGGGAATTGTTGTAAGATATAGCTATAGACCTAAAAAAAGAGCATAATGAGCAGAAAAAAAAAGCTTAGAAGGGTTCAACAATCAAAGGAATCCAAATACTAGAAACATGAGTGGAACAGGTTTCAGTAGAACTAATTTTGGTCAAACTACTAAAGTATCTACTATAGTTAGGCACTACTCGAACTAGGGTAAACCGCTATCTTAGTGTCTGAAACAGTTCCAAAAAGAAGGAAAACTTTAACCTATTCATTCTAGACCTACCAAAAATTAAGGTTAACCCTATCACAGATCAAACTTGTACTGTCAGAATCACTAGCATATAGGCCATGACACAGATAATTATCACACTCTGAGGGACAAGATCTAAGACTTGATCGACTCAAGATAGATCCATGATCTAGAGTAGAGACAGAAGGGTTAGGGTGCTTATTCAAAGGTTCCTTCACTCGTCAACATGGTTAATTCAGGTTTGCTGAAATGGTATGTGCTTCGAGACTTATACAAAAATGACTACCTAGCAGTGAAGAGAATGGTAGAAGTAAGTCAAGATTTAGTGTTCATGATAGATATATAGGTCACAGACAATGAAAGCAAGCTAGAGGAATAGGTCCAGGATTTATAGATAGATTCAGATTCAGAGCAAAAGTTAGGTAAAGAAGGAGAGACTAAAGCAGTAACCCGAAGTGGTCGAGTAGTACCTGAGGTAAAGAAGGAGCTAATTCCCTCAATTGTGGAAAAAGAAGAGGATGCAGTGATGAAGCAACTGAGGAAGACTTTTGCATAAATTTTGATCTAGGATTTGTCGTGTCAATCCTCTTCTCATTGATAAAGGTGGTTAAAGCCTTCTGTTCTACAACAGTTTCAACAACCATATCACCATCTAAGCTAGTGGCAATGGTGAAAAGAGAGGAAAAGATGATGGCCAGCTTATCTGATATAGACCTACCACCTAAAGGGCATCACCACAATCGTCTTTTATGTATAAAAGCTAAAGTCAATGGTAAGCACATAGCATGTGTAATGGTTGATGATGGATCATCAATTAAAGTGTGCTCACTCAAAGTCATAGTTGCATATAGGATTGAAGATTCAATGATCTCTCAGTCCAAACTCATTATTATGGCCTATGATAATATGAAGAGACAAGTGTATGGGACTTTTAAAGTCAAGGTCAAAATAGAGGTGGTTATAAATGATGTGGAGTTTGTAGTGCTCGATATTCTTGCGAATTTCTCTCTATTTTTAGGGAGACCATGGTTCTATAAGCTGGGAGGAGTTCTATCGACATTGCACCAGAATATAAAAATTCCTTGGGATGGTGAGATAGTAACAATAAGGGCTGTAAGGGAGAATCAAGTTTTAATGCTTGAGATAGCCAACCAGACTTTTAACGGTTTCCACATCAATGGGATAAGAAGAGGATGATCCTAAATTGGTAAATATGCTGAAGAAGATGAATTATTTACCCAGAGCTAGATTAGGACATGCTTCAAAAGGTTCAATCTCAGCCATTTAGCCTTAGGGACAGAAAGATCGAAAAGGGTTAGGATACATTACGGAGACTTTGGAACCAAAGAAGATAAGAAAAGGTATCCCACCACTAGAAGAAAGTTTTATTCAAGCTAAAGGGAATGTCAACTACTGCAGAGAATCAGAGCTGACTATTATCAAAGGGCAATATGCCGGGGTTTGAGATTTTTAGTGATGTGTTTGGCTGGGTTG
>CANXYI011842839.1:0-14104 GCA_948208565.1 Hura crepitans
AAAATCCCAAATGACGTTGAAAAATTATGTCATTTATTTTAAAATTCTTAATTTAATCCCAATTGCACATTCATGAATTTTCATGGCCCAATTCCTCTGATAAGACAATTTTCAGACTCCCTCAACTTTTGTGCCGACCTCAAAAATTTAGAGAAATTGCAAACGACCTCCGATTCCAAAAATTCCTTCACCATTAGACTTAGTGTAATTTTTAAGCTTTAGGGTCCACTGTTCTTGGGTCCATCATGGCATATCTTGAGTTAGTCCCAGCTCAAAAAATTTTTATTAGCCCAATGGATAACTTATACCCCGAAATTAATTATTGGTTCTGCTAATATTTTTATTAAGGTCAATTTCACACCTTTTCAAGTCTTTGAAGTTTTTTTAGGAAACCTAACCCACCTCAAGATCCGTGCTAGTGACCCGGCACATTGGGTGCCCTTTTCAGGTCTCGGGCACCATTCTTAGAGCCTTGGTGCATAGGTATTACAAGTAGTGGGGTTTCAAATCGAGGTAGATCTTTGTGCTTTTTGGGTGCATGGAGTATGGGCTTTATGTGTTTCCTTTAAGATATACATTCTCAATTCATCCACTTCTGGCATACATAGCCTATTCTGATAATATAAGCTTTCTTCAACTCCTAACTTAAACCTTATTGTCTTCCCCTCTTCGACTCTACTCATGATCTACACCATTTGCTCGTCTCTCAACTGGGCCTCCTTTATCAACTGCTAGAAGTTAGATTTAATCCATAATTCAACAAAAATTGAATCTTCTACTATGTACTCTACCCTGGCATGCATAAGCTTTTAAGCAATAATAAGTTTCCTACTCAAGGCATCTATAACCACATTCACCTTTCTTGGATGGTAATCAATCAAATAATCATAGTCTTTAATTAGCTTCATTCATCATTATTGCTTGAGCTTAAATTCCTTCTATATGGGTAGATACTACAAACTTTTATGGTTAGTGTAGATTTAGCACCTTTCTTCATATAGGTAATGTCTCCATACCTTTAATGCGAATACAATGGTAGCCAATTCTAGATCATATGTGGGGTAATTCTTCTCTTAATGCTTTACTTGCCTAAAGGGATATGCAATCACCATGCCTTCTAACATCAAAACACAACTAAGCACATTGTATGAGGCATCAGTATATATCACAAACTCCTTCCTTTATTCCGGTTGAGTAAGAATAAAAGCCTCTATCAACATTATTTTCAACCTATCAAAACTTACTTGGCATTTGTCTTCCCCCTCAATTCTTACATCTTTCCTTAGCAATAGTGCCAATGGAGTTACAACCATCGAAAAACCTTTACGAACCTATGATAATATCCTACTAGTCCTATGAAACTATAAATCTCAATCACATTCCTAGGAGGATTTCACTCCAACATAGCTTTAACTTTACTCGAGTCAACTTTAGTACCTTCAGCTAAGGTAATATGGCCTAGAAACGCTGCCTCTTCCAACCAAAACTCACATTTACTTAATTTAGCATACAACTACCTCTCCTTTAAGGTCTACAATACAATTTTAAGGTGCTGCTCGTGTTCCTTCATAGTCCTAGAATACACTAAAATGTCGTATATAAACACCGTGACAAATTGATCTAAATAAGGTTTGAAAATTTGATTCATTTGGTCTATGAAGGCTGTTAAGGCATTAGTGAGCCAAAATGGCATTAATAAAACCTCATAATGCCCATATTGAGTCCTAAAGGCAATTTTAGCGATGTCAAATTCTTTAATCTATAGTTGATGATACCCTGACCTCAAATCTATTTTAGATAAGATACTAGCACCTAACAACTAGTCAAAGAGATCATTAATTCTAGGCAATGAATATTTAATCTTGAACATTACTTGTTCAGTTACCTATAATCGATGTATAGTTGAAGTGACCCATTTTTCTTTTTCACAAACAATATGAGTGATCCCCATGGTGAAACACTAGGCCTAATTAAGCCTTTATCCAACTATTCCTACAATTGCACCTTTAACTCCTTCAATTCTATAGTTGCCATCAGGTATAGAGTAATGGACACTGATTTTGTGCTAGGATATACCTCAATCTTGAAATCCAGCTCTCAATGTGGAGGTAATCCTAGTAGTTCATCTAGAAACACATTTAAGAATTCTGATACCACTGGTATATGATCCAGGCTGGGTATTATTTTACTACTATCCACCATATAAGCTAAGTATACTTCACATCCCTTTTGAATGGGTTGCTTGGCTATAATGGCTAAAATGAGGTTTGATAAAGAATTTTTCTTACCCATAGTTGTTATTTCCTATCTGTCTATTATCTGTAGACTCGATCTTTTTCTCTCACAATCAATTACTGCCTTATGTTCTAATAGCCAATCCATACCTAATATCATATCAAACTTATAAAAGTGAGGTTCAATTAGGTCTGCTAAAAATATTTGATCTTGGATATTCAAAGGACATTGTCTAGAAATTTTATTCACCATCACATTCCACCTATTCAAGTTGCTCAATTAAATATCTAAGTCTATAGGCTCTAGCTCTAGTCCCTTATCTCGTGCTTGTGTGGTACAGATATAGGAATGTGTGGAGCTAGTGTCTATTAAAGCTAGCATATGCATATTAAACAAGTAAAAAGTACCAGCAATGATGTTTGGTGCTTCAGCTTCCTCTCGTGCATAGATAACATACCGTCATGTTAGAGCTCTAACCTTAAATCTTATCCTCCAACTACTTCTATCTCATCTATCTCAGTCCTCTACTAGGTGCTACTACTGCTAATGCCGGGTTTGTGTAGCCTCGGGTTGCCTCTAAAGACAATCTCATTGGAAGCGGTCCTATGCTTTGCATACAAAACACTCTCCATTCTTATTCTACCAACATTATCCCAATATCTCCTATTGCAACTCCCATATGTCGGGGGTGCACTTCTGGCTATGGACATTAGGCCACCTGAGGGCTATTGTGATGGTCGACCCCTAGGAGCAATTACTTAACTTGACCTTTGAGGTAAGGCCTACCTCTAGGACTATTGTCCTGATAGCCTCTGAGATGGTTACCCAATCTAGAACTCCTAATGTCTCTTGTTTGCTCCTAGAGCTGAACTCATCTGACTAGCTACAAATGGTCTCTTCTTTTGAAATAGCTCTCTCTTTTCTTACATCATGTCTTCCACATCATATGCTACATCCACTAATGCTAAAAAAATCTCTAATCTTTGTGGTAGCAATTTGTATCTACAGCTCAATATTAAAGCCCCTTTTAAACTTCTTACAGCATTCTTCCTTAGTAGGCAAGAACTCTTCTGTATATCTACTCATATAGGCAAAGTCTTTCACATATTTTGACATTAATCTTCGCCCCTCTTTCAAGTCTAAGAATTCCTATCTCCTTTTGTCCTTATAGGACTCTAGAATATATCTCTTATGAAACTCCTTTAGGAAATACTCTATAGTGATCTCCATCACTACCTTTCTTCTCTTTGTTGTGTCCCACTAATGGAAGGCTTCTTTTTAGAGGAGGGAGGTGGTGTATTTTAGGCTTTCTTCCTCTATGCATACCAGTTGTTCTAAAATTCTCATTGTTCACTCCAACAAATATTCTGCCCTCACAGCATCATCCTTTTTTGCAACTAAAAAGTCCACTACCCCTATGTTTTTCACCTTTTCAGATAAGTTTTTTGTAATGCTGCTAAAGGTAGTTAGAGAGCAAGAGGTGGTGGAGTAGTAGTGTGCCTTAGCAGCTCTATTATTTGCTACAATAATGCAGGTAAGGCTTGATTCTGGGACTGTGGCTATTGTGGTTGCTGGTGAGTAGCATCACTTGGCTCTAGTGTAGTTGCACTCACTTTTGGACCATAGAGGGTGGTGGGAGCATGACTAGCCACCACTTTGCCCTATTCTGTGGAGTTCATTCACTCATCATGTATCATTATATAGAAAATAACTTTATTAGTTTCATGTAATGTAGCTTTAACCCAAATACAAAATCCTAAACTTTAGCATTCATATATATTATGCTAAGGAATACATAAACCTACTCTAATACCACTAAATGTAACATTCCCTGCCCATTCCCAAAGGAAATAGAGAAAGAGTGCTACTTCCCCTAAGTCACCAATCTTTGAATTTCTCTAGGTCTCATTCATTTAACACCGATCAACTTATTTATTTTAAAGGGATGTTGCTTTTGATTACCCTAAATTATAAAATAAACTCCTAATACTGACTACCTTAAATTGCTAAAATCCTAATTTAAGTTTGTTATCCCATTTTACACAAATTTGGGCAGCATAACGACTGCCCAAGTGAAAAACCAAAAATTTTCCCCTACACAAAAATGCTTCAATAATAATCATAAAACCAAACTTCAACACCTTGACCTTTCTAGTCCTCTAAATCAACCATCAAACATAATCACACATCAATCATGGGGTTTCAAAGCCATAGTTCTCAAATAGTTATACTGACATGCATTTCAATCACAAGATCAGCTATACACAAGCCATGTAGTTTACTTAACAGAAATCCGTACATATGTCCATAATTTACATCAACTATCTAAGCCTAAGCCATTAATATACATGAGTGCTTACTAATAGTGACCATCAAGATATAGAATATACACCAAAAAGACTCAACAACTATTACACTGCACTTAATGAAGCTAGACAGCTAACCCTATCTCTAACCTATGCATCAGAACACTAACACGTTGACTATACACTCAGGGGTGGAATTGATACAACATATGCATGACACAAGCATATTCACACACATAATGACACATGAATAGTCAAGCAAACACTATGATCAATTCCATGTAGTATTATCATTATGTTCCCCTTTTTTGTGTTATAATTAATGATGCCTTATCATGTAAGTAACTAGTTCATATTCCATCTAGTTAACTTAATCATTCCACTGCTTATCTTTATTCTATTGACATTATTACTAGACATTTAGTATTATAATTATTTAAATACAATATTATTTAGGCCCATGATAGATATATTACACTTTAAGACACTAGATAGCGGGATCTATGCCATACAATGGCCCAAATTTGAAACCATGATAGTTACACCTACCTGGGTCGATAGCAGGGATTAGTTCACTAGAACCTCCCAATACCGGACTGGCAAATAGCAGCGATTAGTCCATAGAACTCCCAGTATTTATGAGCTAGATAACAAGGATCAGCCTTATGGGACCTCCCAATACCTTAATCAACATCTCTAATATAGCACTGGTGGATAGCAGGGATCAGCCCTGTAGGACCTACTAATATCAGTATAAAGCAAATGGGTAAAAAAGATCAACCTAAATGGACCTTCTAATTGTTGAGTGTGTAGGGTTCAACTTTAGAACCTCAATGGCTACACTTACGATCTCATCAAACAACAATGGCCCTAGAACGACCAATCTGCCTAGTAGTTGCTAACTCTTTAGTTAATCGGTTAACCCATCCAGTAAGTGTCTAACTAATAGCCCATGTCACTTTTCATTCTCAGTTATTCAGTTATTACTTATCTTTTATCTTATGTCACGTCCCTAACAACTTATATTTTCATTTTTAGCACATTTATGCACTTTTTTCCCTTTTTAAGTCATTTTCAACAAAATCACTATTCATTAGGTCATTTTTCCTTAAGTTACTATTCATTTGCTCATTTCTTACAATCATGATTTCCATATCCCTATTCGTACCAAACATGAATTCCTCGTTCCTCTAACCACTACACCTCAATATCCTCATTAATTCATCTATCATTCTTATGCCATTATTTTCCCATATACTAATAATTATTTCAGGTGCCATTCTAAGTATCACAATCATACATCAATTTAGGTCACAACTTCTCAAGTACCATTCAACATATCTTATAATTCTCATTCATATTCCTACCACATTTTCATCTCATTTTTATGTTAATACCATATATAACATGCCATACGCATGTACACACTTTACATTACATACGTACACACCATTCGACCAAGTTAAGTACACACAACTACACCTCTTTTCTCTCACCCAATTCATTCATATAAGGTTATTTTCATGCCATTAACATAACTATATCATCATTTCCCATCAATTCCATTCAAAACCATAGTTTTTACCATTTCCATACACACTAATACATGTAATTTCACATAATATCACATGGAATTCATAAATTGTTTCAAGTCCATGTACCTAGGGTATGAGAACACGTCTTTTTCCACCACTTCAATGTCTTGAATGGGGTTCTCCTTCAATTCCTTTTCTTTGACCTAAACATAACCAATTTTACCTTAGAAAAATTCCTAAAAATTTTATATAACTCCAAATTAAAATCTAAAACCATGAAATTTCTTAGAATTACCTAAGCTACCTAAAGAAAAAATAAAAATTGGGATAAAGTCACTTACATCCAAATTTGACACTATTCAACAAGTGTCAATATCTCACTTTCTAGGCTTTTTTCAAATTTTTATCAGTTAGATTAGCTTTAAGAGACTGTGGAGACTAAGAAACATATAGAATTTAGGGGAAATATGCTAGAATTGAGGAAAAAGTGAGGTAAAAATGGGAGGAGAGAGAAAAAGCTAATGGCATCTACCATAGGAGAATGAAAGGGGTGGGAGGTGGTTTTGGCACATGTGGCAACCCCATATGTACACACCCTTTTATATTAGTAGGGTGAATGGCTTGGATCATGCCTTATGGTGATCTAACAGTCTATATTCTCTCGATTTTCTCTAAAACTTTAGAAATTCTTAGAAATTTCTTGAGACCTCCAAAAATATTTATTTCACTTTTAAAAATCCTTAATTAGTGCCATTAAGACACTCATAAAATTTTAAGCCCAAATTCCATCGACAAATATAGTTACTATTCACCTATTAAAATAAGATATTCTAAATAAATATAAGATGGTCTCAAAAAATTAACATTCCTTCAATACCGTATAGATTGGAATTTTTGAGGTTCAATTTCTAGCATTTTTGAGTCCATCCTAGCACAACCCAGAGCTATCTCCACACAAACTCATTTTATGTCACCATTCACTAGTTTTTAGCCTGAAATGATTTATTAGTTCTGTTAAAATTTTAAATTATTTTATTTTATCCGTTTTCTAGCCCATCAATGTTTTATGACCAATACACCCCTTTCTAGCCTTATTAAAGTGCCCTGACTCATATAAAGCACTATTCATGCCACGGAGGTACTGTTCATGATACTTTGACTTATGGGCATTACAACACCTATCACCCGAGCTTCCCGAAAATGCTTTGTTTCTGCTAAAACTTTGGAAATTTTAAAAAAATTCAATCAGACAACAAAAAAATATTGTGTCAATTTTAAAAATCCTTGTTTGGACATATTTAAGGCCTCATAAAATTTTACAGCGAAATTCCCTCGACATGACAGTTAACTAACTACCTCAATTTACTTGTGAACTTTAAAATTTAGGAGAAATAGCAAATGACCTTAGAATTTAAAATTTCCTTCACCAATGGTCTCAAGGGAAATTTTTAGCTTTAAGGTATGGTATTTCTAGGTCTGTCCGGGCACATCTCGATCATTCTCGGGCTAAATCCTTTTAAGCCTATAAATCATTATATTTTTGCCAAAAATAATTTATTGGTTGTGCTCTATTTTTAAATTAAGTCATTTTCATCATTTTATGGCCTTTTGAAGTTTCATGACTAGTATGCCCACCTTCATCCTTGTGAAAGTGCCCGACACTTTGGGCACACTTTTCGAACCTCAAAAGTACTGTTCACAGAGCCTCAACTTACAGGTATTATAGTTTTTCCCCTCTTAAGAAATTTTGCCCTCAAAATTACTTAGAGTAAATAGATGCAGATACTAAGCCTTCATCTGCTCTTCAAGTTCCCATGTGGCTTCTTCTATGTACTACAGTCTAGCATTCATAACTTTCAATGTTACCATGAATTTCTTGCTTAAAGCATCTTCCACCACATTAGCTTTCCTTGGTTGGTAATCTATCAAACAATCATATTCTTTAATTAATTCCAACCATCTTCTTTGTCTCATGTTCAACTCCTTCAGAGTAAGGAGGTATTTTAGACTTTTATAGTCTGTGTAGATGTAACATTTCTCACCGTACAAGTAGTGCCTCCAAATTTTTAGAGCAAAACAATAGCAGCTAACTCCAAGTCATGAGTAGGGTGGTTCCTCTTTTATGGTTTTAACTATCTTAAAGCATATGCTATAACTTTTTCTTCTTGCATTAACACATAACATAAGCCATTAAGTGAGGTATCACTATAATTATAAAATCCTTACCTTATTCAGGTTGAATTAAGATAGGAGTTCTATCAACATCTTCATTAACTTGTCAAAACTTTCTTGACATTTTTGCATCCCATTCAAACGTTACATTCTTTTTAATCAATCTTGGCATAGGTGTTGCAATCATAAAAAAATCCTTTAACAAACCTTCTGTAATACCCAGCTAATCCTAGGAAACTCCGTATCTCTATCACATTTCATAAAGGTTCCCATTCTAACACTGCCCTAACCTTACTAGGTTTACATTTATACCTTCTAGTGATACTATATATCCTAAAAAAGCCACTTAATTTAGCCAAATTCACATTTACTCAGCTTGTTGCTATTCATTTTCCTCTTTGGTCATAGAATATACTAGGATATCATCAATGAATACCATAACAAATTGCTCTAGGTATGGTTGAAATACTATGTTCATTAGGTCTATAAAAGCTACTAGGGCATTGGTGAGCCAAAATGGTAGCACTAAGAACTCATAATGCCCGTATAAAATCTTAAAAGCACTTTTAGGGATGTCAACTTCTTTAATTCTTAGTTGATGGTACTCGGATCTCAAATTAATCTTGGAAAATACACCTACTCCTCTCAATTGGTCAAAAAGATCATCTATTCTAGGTAAGGGATATTTATTTTTCACTGTGATTTTATTCTGCTGTCTATAATCAATAAACGATCGGAGAGACCTATCTTTCTTCTTTAAAAATAACACAAGAGCTCCCAAAGGTGATGTACTGGGCTTGATGAAACCCTTATTTAACAAATCTTACAACTACTCCTTCAGTTCTTTTAACTTAACAGGTGCTATTTTATAGGGAGTAATGGATATATGAGTTGTACCAAGATACACCTCAATCTCAAAATCAAGCTCTCTCTATGGAGGAAACCTTGGAAACTCATTAAGAAACACATCAAGGAATTCAAAAACTATTGGAATGTAACTCCTGTAAATAGAGGTTTTGTGAATAGTACCTCTGATGCTTAAATATTATTATAAAGAAGCCGGGATACATTTGTAAGGCCAAAGGAGCCGTGTGTTAGTCATAAAACTTTGATAGGCTAACAATTAGTGGAAAAGGAATAATTTAAAATTTTAGAACAATTAAAAATTCATTTTAGGTAGTAAATAAGTTGATATTAACTTAAAATGAGACTATGAATGGAATGACTCGGGGTGTGCCTGTTCTAACATAAAAATAAGATGCCCTAAAGGTTAAAAATTCAAATGATTTCATTGGTGATGGAATTTTAATATTTTAAGATCGTTTGATATTTTTTCAAAATTTATTATTATAGTGGATAAATAGTACACCTATTTGCCTTTAGAATTTGAACTTAAAATTTTATGTGGCCCTAAGTGAGTATAATTAAGGAATTTTGGAATAAAAGTGATTATTTTTAGAAGCACATGTGAATTTTTAAAATTATCTAAAGTTTAACGCAAAATTAAGATTATTTGGACTATTAGATTGCCACATGTTATGATCTAACCATGTCACTTACACATATATAAGCCTTACACATGTGTGATAAAAGTCACCTTCCACCTCCCTTTCTTACCCAAAGCTAATGCCACCCACTAAGAATAGCCCTCTACCATTTTTGCTTCTTTCCCATACCAATTCTCCACCAAACTTTGCAAAAATTATATGGAAACATACCTACATGGTCCCTAGAAAAACATCTAAGTTGTAGAACTTCAAAATAAGCTCTCAAAATGAAGATATGGATATAGAGTGGATAGTAACTTTTTAGGGTGTAAGTTCTTACTTTTTAGTTTACATACCCATGATAATTCTAAGAAAAATCATTTTTGGAGATTTTGATTTGGACCTTTGTAGTATTTAATATGGATTTTCTAATTTTTAGGTTATATATATAGGTTCAAGGAGAGAGAATGAAGAACTAAGGGTTCCAAGGCCATAAAATGGTGAAGAAAGGTGGAAAGCAACCCTAGGTATATGGATTTGATGCAATTGATGAATGCCAATATGTGTTTGTATGTGTTCATGTATAAAAGTATGTATGGAACGATTGGATTACACATATGTGAATGTGTTTTAATGTAATAAGTATGCCATAAGGTTAATTGGATGATAAAATGATGGTATGGATGTGTTTTGGATGTGAAACATATGTGTATAGGCATAATGTATGTATGGTTATATGCATGGCATATATATCATTGCATGTACATGTGTGCTTGATATGTGTACATGATGTATTATGATGGCAATGGCATGTGTAACATAAATGCGATATGGCATATGCCAACTTATGTATGGTGATGGTATGATATATGGTTATGATTATGTATGGCAATATATCAAAAATTAGTGTATATAAGGTATGACAAGAAATTGGTAATGAAAAATGTATAGTAATGAAAAATGTATACTAAGTGTAAAATTAAAATTTATTATGTGGCATATAATGAGGTATATAAATTTGAGTACTTATAAGACTTATTTGGCTTGAAAGAATTATGATAAAAATAATGATGAAGTATGGTAATGGAAATGTGGTATTATGTGAGACATAATGGCATGATATATGATGGCATAAGGCAATGAAAAGAATGAGAAATGATGAAATGAATAGTGAAAAATGACTAAATGAATAGTAACATTTATGTAAAATGACCTATAACTATCAAGTGAAGAAAATGACTTATAACTATCCAGTAAAAATGAGCATATAAAATTGATTGGTAACTGTGTCTTAATGAGATAGAAATAAAGAAAATAAATGAATAGTAAATAAATAAAAATAATTAATAAATAGTTGGCCCATTAGTTAGACACCTATTAGATGGGTTGACCAGTCAACTAGGGATTAGCAGTTGCTAGAGATACTATGCCTTTAGGGCAATGATTATGATGGTGGATTCAACTGCCAAGGTTGAGATGTTGACCATTGCACTATATGCATGCAGCATAATGGTTCTTAGATAGGACCACTATACTATATGGGTGCAATTGTTGAGGTCTCGATATAAACCACTACACTATGTAAGTGATCACAGCAATCTTGATGAGGGCTATTATACTATGTAGGATAGGTGCAGCTATCGAGGTCTTGAGATAGGCCACTGCACTATATTGGTGCTGCCACAGTGGTTCTGAGAAGGGCCTACTGCACTAGGCAGGTATAGCCATCGGGGTCTAAAATATGGGCCACTAATAGCATAGATTTCCCTATAATCCAATGTTTTAAAGTGTCGTCTTTCTAGGTTGGGCTTAAATGGAAAAATGAGCAGTATAATTAATAACAACAAAAATAGTTTTTTATTGATTTGATACAAATATGATTTACAAAATGGAAACTCAGGAAAAATTGACAATGAAGGGAAATTAGAAATTAAATAAGAAGATAGACAATTAAAATAATATTATTTTATGAAATTACCATTGTATGTATTGCATCATGATCCATAAAAGTGTATACTGCATGTTTGTGTGCATGAAATGCTTTTATTGCATTAAATCCACCATTGAGTTATGTACTCAGTTTATTGGTGTTCTAATGTGCATGTTGTTGATACATAGCTGTCTAGACTTAGTGAAAAATTTGTAGTGTAATAGATAGATATTTGAGGGTGTCATTCTATACTTTTACTAGTTTTTATTTGGCACTTATGTGTATATATGTGTGGGGTTAGGCTTAGCTAGGCAAGTATTGAACGTATGTACAGTTATGAGACTGATGTATAAATGGATACTGTAGACACTGGTTTTGGGGGCTCCTAGGTTCGGTTTGCCTAATAATGATGAAAAGGACAAAAATTCTAAAAATGGATTTTTGACATCCGAACTAAAGATCTCAAAATGTAAAAAAAGTATGAAAACGGCCATCTTGGCCCAAAACAGGCTGCTCATGCGCTTTTAATATGACAGTTTTAGCCGTTACTGAGGCCAAAACGGCCGTTTTCACCCTGAAAATGCCTGTTTTGGGCCTCAGGGTCCGTGCATAAAAACCAAATGGGTCCTTTTGGGTGAGGGTTGGTAATTTTAAAGAGAGAGAAAATATTTTAGAGAGAGAAATCACTAAAAATACCTAGAAAATACAAAAAAAATATTATTTTCACACCACATTTTGGATTTTTTTCAAGATTCAAGCACTGTTTTCAGTCCGAGTCGAGATATGTCTAAAGGCAAATATATCGGTGTGTTGACCGACCCATTTTTCCATTCATTTTTTTATTTTTTCTACATTTTATCCATCTACAAGTTAGATTTGGTAAATTAATTTCATATATATTTTTTACATTTGTGAGACTGCTTATTTTTCTTTAGTTTCTATCTGTGACTTTATTTTTGCCTCGCATAAAAAATATTATTTTTGGTCACTTGGGCTGATTTTATTTTCTTTCTTGCATTATCCATCTACTAGTTAGATGTGGTAATTTATTTGGGTCAAAATTGGTGTTTTTGTGACTGTCTATTTTATTTAATTTCTGTTTATCTTTTTATTTTTGATTTGCATAAAAAATATTACTTTTTGTTGTTTATGTTAATTTTATTTTTCTTTTGACATTATCCATCTACTAGTTAAATGCAATAATTTATTTGTATAATATTTTATATTTTTTTGCCACTTTTTTATTTTTTATTTATTTAATTTCTGTTCGATTTTTCATTTTTCCTTCGCATACTGATATATTGTTTGTGTGATTGTTTTGTGAGTTGTCTTGATTGCTTGGGGTTGATTATTATTATTATTGTCTATCATTTGTTAGATTGTACTTTAGGCCTTCCAAAATGTAATTTTTTATTTTTTATTTTGGTTAGATTGTATTTTAGGTAATTGCCTTGTATTTTATTTTTTCAATCGAATTATTTCCCTATATATTCCGTGAATGCTGTAATAATTAGGAAAATGATTTTTTACACGATTGGAAAAATAACTAAAATATTTATATTTAATTAATTAGTGTTTTATTAATAAAATCATGTATGATTTTTCTTAATAAAAGTCAAAATAAAATTATTTTTTAAAAATTGACATGTGAGAACTAAAGTTCTGAAATTAAATCCATTTCCCGATTTATGTATAACACCTCCAATTTCATTCTTGAAATATTCAACAAACATCGAATTAGGTAGAAAAATGATTTTACACGTTAAAAAGAAATAATAGCCAAAATCATATTTTTATCTAATAAATTGGTGTTTTGCTAATCAAATAAATTTTGATTCTTTCTTAATAAAATTTATAACAATAACATTTGTTTTTTCAAATTGACACTTGAGAACCAAAGTTCCCAAGTCATTTTTCCAAATGAAAGTCATCATAATAAAATTCATTTTTTTTCAAACTGTCCTTTGAGAACCAAAGTTCTCAAACCATTCTTCCAAATAAAAAGTCACAACAATAAAGTCCATTTTTCTAAAATTGGCATGAGAGAACCAAAGTTCTGAAAATAATTAATAGCCTGATTTCATGTATGTTATTTTGATTCCAAGCTCCTATTTATTTTTCTATAATTTTATTCTGTAACTTCTTCTACATAAATGCATGATTTACTTTAATTGTAAAAAATTGCTTGAGAAAAGGAATAGTGTCATAAATTCAAAATGAAATTTCGTATTAATTTGAGGTATAAATAAGAGTAGGGTTCTGAACCGCTCTGGTTTTGGCCCTACAAGGTATTTTCTGACTCTGTTGGGTGGTGACTCCTACCTTATTGTGCCTAACTCACACCCTCTAAGGTAATAAAAAAGGGTAGACCTAGATTCATTTAGCTTCCTTCTCATCTTTTGAGACTTGAGGAGTGAGGCCTAAGTTGAGTTTTCGACT
>CANXYI011842979.1:0-11473 GCA_948208565.1 Hura crepitans
ATTAATCTATGGTTGATCTTTTCATGTATATATGCCTTATGTGGATGTTTTGTGAGCCTGAGGCTCTATATGATTTCTTGATTGTGGCCTGAGGCCTATGATTGCTAGTTGTTAGGTAATGATGATAAGCTAATATCTTGGGGACCATAAGGGTCTAGGAGGTGGCATAACTTGTTATTGAAATGTTTTATAGGTTGAAGCCAAACAGTCATTGTACTACCGGATTTTTAGGAAATACTTGAATGTGTTAAAGTCACTCTGCAATTGTATTGGCATGATAGCATGAGCTTAAATGGACTATAGTAATAGCTAGGACTGAGTTTGGAGTTAGATAGAATTGATTAGTGTAGTAGAAGTAAAAGTTAAACAAATAATCGTGGGAGAAGTCAGGATGGGTAACCTAGTGGGAAGTGCGCTGCTTATTAGGTTTCTTCGGGAATCTAAAAAGGGGTTTCACACTTTGGTTACATTTATCTTAGCCCTTCAGGCATTATATGGTCCCATTTATCCAGTTTAGTTTGTTGTCTTATAAGTATGAGCATGTAAATTTAATTAAATATCGATAAAGGCTTAAATCTTCCTTTACATACATTGGAATTTTCTTTAAGATTCTTGTTATGATAATTGTTTTAGAATGTTAATTGAGACCGTAATTGAATGTAAAAGGTAACAATTAATCTGTGTTAATGTTATTGCAACATATGCTTTTATCTTATTGTCATTATCATAAAGATGTGAATTATGTGTATTGCATTTCGCATGACGAAAAATGTATATTACATTGGATTTAGCAGTAAATGAAAGCTTAGTGCATCATGTTTATTTTGGCAATGTGTAGGTTAAAGGAATACAAATTAGAGTTAAGGCCTCGGTATCATAGGAGATCAAGAAGCTAACACTTTTAGGGTATTCTGATTTTCTTTTGTATAATTTCTGGTGATGTAATTTTTATGATAACACTCTTATGCAAAATAAGGGATTAAGCCTAATTTATATTTTGTAATTATGTTTTGTAAAACCTATTAAATTGACTTTTCACTCATTTTCTTTAAAAGCTTTTATGAGATTGCATGCTTTGAATTATGTTGCAGAATGTTTCCTTGAGTTATATTGCTTTATGATGGTTTGTTAGATAGTTAGATAGACCCAGGAGTTGTTGAAATGATATGGAAATTTATAGAATTGTTTATTTTGATTGGTTACTATTTTAGGATAGTGTCCTAATATAATTGTTATGCTATTGAATTTTTGACACAAGGACCCAATAGTATACCTTAAAAATGGTTCTTGATAATTCATATTGTTATCAAATTAAACATGTAAATTATGTTTTAATATGAAGAGAATTTTTTCTTCTATAGGTTTTCATATAGTGTACTTCAGATATCAGTTGTGTGTCACTCCTTATTCAGGCTTGGAATACAGAAAGGGCAAGGGTTGTCATAGTTATGGCATAGAGATATCAACATTAGGGAATAAATATCACACGTGTATTTATTAGCTAAAACCTTTCTCACTTAAGGAAAGGGTTAAAATCATTTAATTGACAATGAATAATTATTATGTTATGATAATGTGCCATGTGAGCGAATTGAATGAAAATGTGACTTTTAATACTCTATATGGTTTAATGAAAGAGTATGCATATCATTATGTATTATGGTGATATGGGATTTATTAGTGAAAATATATGATTTTGGTTTGATGAAAATGACTATGTATGATGTATTTGACGTAGTTACATGATGGAAATTATTTTTTTTTCATGTAAAGGATGTTATATGATATAATAAAACAAACTATACATGCAACACAGATTATGTATGGTAGTAATATGTATGCTATGCAAGATAAATGTGTATGTATGTATGTTATGGTGATAACAATGTATTAACTATGACAATATTATTATTAATGAATGAGGACAAGAATAAGTTGTTCTATGTTAATTGCATTTGAAATAGTAAAAGAAAAAAAGTTGTGGAATGATATGTTGGTGATAAAAGCCATTATAGCCTGAGGCCTAAATATGAGATGAGAAATGCTAGAGCCTTCTCAAATGGAAAGGAAAGGCAATTGCTATGTATCATACTGCCATAAAATATCATAAAATTGAAATTATGCATGATAACATGTAATAATGTGATAATTGGTTTTAGTTATCCTCTTTAGTCATATTTTGCCCAAAGGACTTGTTAAATTCTTAAAAAAGTTATTTTTTATGAGGTGAAACATAATTAAGAATGGTGATAGCCCATATATGTAGATGACCTAGCTTAGATAGGTTGGCTAGTCAACTAAGGAGATTAGTAGCTATGTAGGGCATTTCGGTGCTATTGATCTTAGTTTAATATGTTAAGAACTTTGATGTTACAGACCTACAGGTCAATGTGCTGGACACTTTAGTGCTGTTGGCCTATGAGTCAATATGTTAAGGTCGATGGGCCAGTGTATTTGCCTTTTGGCTATAATTTGAGTTGAAACCTATGGGTTATTATTCAAGATGTTTATGGTCACTATTTGAGACCTTTGTGGTCATCGATTCCAATATCTAGTTTTAGGACGAAGTCTGTTATATAAAGGCAAAATGGTAAATTATCACTTGTTATAATTATAATTTTAATAATGAAATTATAATTGGACAACAATGAGCAAATATGTTATGTCATAAAAAATGATTGATGCCGATAATGTTGTGTGAAATTATTATCTTAAACAAATGAGATGGTTAAAATGATTTAATAGTATGCTTATGTACATTATGATAAAGTAAGGGACATAGTATGCTTATTGCTTGCATATTTTGATATAATAAATGCTTGTTTGGTATTTAAGATGGAATTGTGTATATTTGTGCTTGGAATTTATGTTATTAATTATGTTGTGTCTAGATTAGAGGATATATACATTGTGTTGTGTTTAAAATATGATCTTACAAGTATGTGGTATGAATGTGGCATGATAATGGTATATATGTGTGTGTGACTAAGATAAATAAATAGATACATGATTAATACATACATACATACATACATATATATATATATATATATATATATATACATACATACATACATACATACATATATATTAGCTTGATTACACCACTGAGCTATGAAGATTAGCACATTATTTGTTGTGATGCGTAAGTATCTTTAAAGGGATAGATAAAGAGTGAACATTGAAGAGAAGTTGTATATTATATGAATAGTATCAAGATCTATAAGAAATATAATTTTGTAATATTATGATTTTTGAATTATGGGATGTATAGATGTTATGTAATCAGTATTACAAAGAGGAAAGATGTATGTATATAGGGATTGTGTATTTTCTCATATGGTTTTTGAGTTTAGGTTTTGTATGATATACGATGGCATGCATTTATATGTACTATGGTTAAATTATGGATTTTTTTAGTACATCGGATACATATAAATGTATGGTTACATTTTTTATAAGATGGATTATGCATGTTTAAGGAAAGTTTAAAATTTGTTGTGATGTTTGAAAGGAGTTAAGTATGTATTAGAGTTATCAGAAGGATCAAAGAGATGTGTGAAGTGATAGATATATTTTAGAAATGCATTTTTATACAGGTTACTATTTGAGCTAGTGTCCTCATATAGCCATTATGCCATTGGATTTTTGACACGATGATCCCTAAAAGTAATTTACAGTAAGGCTCTTGTTATATATAATTTTTATAAAGTTCTATAAAAAGCTTTTTATTTCATGAGAGTTCTATAATTATATGGGATATAAAAGTAAGATTGATAGTAAGATATAAAGATGTCAGTTATATGCTGCCTCTCACTCAGGTCTAATGAACACACCGGGTAAGGGGTGTCATAGTACTGAAGCCCTATGAAAAGAGTCCCATCTAGTTATTTTTGCTAAAATAAAGTGTAAGAATAATATGCAATCATCTAAAGAAAATAAAGACAAAATATATGTCAAAATTTTGTAGCAACACTTAGCTATTCTACACATAAACATGTAAAAGAATTAGTTAAAATTTTGATTATTAACTAACTATTATTTCAACCTCAGTCTACCTAATCCTTTTGATCCATTTCCTACTAACTTAAATTAACCAAGAAATCACATTTCATGATATTTACACGTGGTTGTATTTACTATTTTGTTCTCAAATAACCCTATGAGCTATAACTAATTCATGCATACACTTATAGCCTAAATTACCAAACACACTTACAATAATTTCTACTACCATCCCTATACTAATGCCTTATATTTAACATTTTTAGTAATACATGTGTTTAAAAATAAGATATCGCCCTAACAACACATCAACAACAACTCATAAAGCTATTAAAGGAGAGAAAAGATAGAACTTAAATTAGCCATTGCTGTTGTTGTCATATTGCTATACTCTATTAAACAATTTAATTTCCTTCACTAAGTTGCCTTCCCCTTGAATTAATTTATTCATATTTAATTATGCAGTTAGAATGCACTCCACCCTTCCCTATATCATCTAGAGCTATCCCTTAAACTTTTGCCTAACGCTGCTCAAAATATCAAGAATTCATGTAATTAGCCTCAATCCCTTAGTATTTTGCTACATTTAAACTCTATGAGAATTAATTCCCTTCCTTCTAACTAGCATAACAACTTTTTTTCCTTCAGTTTGTCTCCACCTCACCCATATTCTTTATCTCCCTTCCTTTTTCTTTTTCTATTTGATTCAATTCACCATCTTGAACTCTAACATTAGGTGACTTGCTCTATTATTTTCCTCTATTGTTCACCTAATTTGGATAGATTTGAAGAATCAATTGAATCCTAAATTCTACTTAAATAATTCATAAATGATATAATAAGAAAATAGGAAAGAATAAAGGTAAATAGAGACTCGAAGGTGAGGGAGAAACTAATGGTAGAAGAAAAATATGTGGAAGAAAAGAGAGGTGCATATGTGATCGATAAGAATGGATAGTAAAGATAAGGGAAATTGGTGATGTCAGTGGAGAAGCGAAATTAGGAAAAGAAATGAATATGAAGACTAAAAATAGAAAATTAAAGAAGGAAGAATGGTCCCAAAATTTTGGTCCTTTTTTCCTCCTAATCTCCTTTCTTTTTCCCGTGAATCTTTTGTTAGTTTTGTTTCTTTATTTATTTTTTGTTTTTAATTCTCTATAACCCAACCAACTTAATGGATTTTAACTAACATAAATATTCAACTTATACACTTAATTTGTCAAGTTTTAATCTTTTGTAATAAGGACCCCATTTCTCACTTATTTGCACATATATGTATGTGTATGTGTGTGTGTGTGTGTGTGTGTGTGTATTCCATCCTACAAGAAAATTCTAGCCACTTAGGGAAAAATACATACATAGTCTTTAAACTTGTTAATTTGCCATTAGATCCTTAAGGTGTTACATTCAAGGCCCAAGAACTTTTAACACTTAAAAAAGTCAACTAGAGTCAATTAGGCTCCAAGCCCAATTGTATCTTTTCTTGTTCATTTCTTCTTCTTTTAATGACATCTAATATCATTGAAAATTCAAACACTTTGATTCTTGAAGTGTGTGACCCTATGAATTTTCGAAGCACATTGGCAATACACAGTGAATTAGAGTTCTGAACCAATTGAGAATCTTCTATTTTAATCTAATTAAGCCTATAATTAATTTTCAATTAATAATTCACTGGTGTAGAAGTCTTAAAAGGTGTGTATCCACACATCAAGACTACCCAAGTGTCAAAAAGTCAAGGGTTTGACTTAACCCTTCCATATATAGTTACCGTGCAATTACTCTTTTCACTAGTCTTTATCTCATTTAGGTTTGAGTATGGAATTATGTAAAGTCAATGCTTAATTGCATTTAACTTTAGCTAATGCTTTCCTAAATAAGGATATATTAAAACTATGATATAAACTCCCTATTATAAATTGGGGTGGTAAATCTGCTATTGATCACTAAACTATCTTTAAGTATCTCAAACTATATCTAACCTCATAGCTATGTATACACCATGGTGATGTAAATACACCAAAGTCAAAACATAACCTTTGATACTTAAGATAACCTTAGTGATATCAATTGAAAAGGTACTTGTACCTACTGATATGATGAGATACTTTCACTGACATAGATTATATATCCATGTGAAGATCTCATATTGGGTCTCTATTGTGCTTGTTTCTTAAACAAGTATCCACATGTTAACCTAAAGCATCACCATGCTTATAACTTATGAGTACTATTGCTTGATCTAATCAAGGAGTATAGCATATGCTAGTCTATCTGCATTAACAATGTCCAATCTTATTAATACTATGACCCGGGATAATTTTGATATCACATATTTGCATGCAATAGGAATCTCACATCATAAACTCTTCATAATTTCCTCTGCACTATAATATGATACCAAGGACTTTATTACATAGTTTAAGATATTTATCAAACAAATGAACTAACATAAGCACTAAGTAATAAAGAATGCCTTTTATTATAAATTAATGTGTAATGTAAATAAAATTTCCCTATTAAACAAATGCTTTAGGGTATACAACTAAAAAGAAGCATAAAGAAAGTTCAAAAATTAATAGGGTTGGAATTATTTTAATATAAAAATAAGTGTACAATTGTTAAACTAGTTAGATTAGGGTATAAATAAGAAAATTTGCAAATTGTTAAAATAGTTGGATTAGGGTATAAATATGAAAATTTGTAAACTATTGAAGAATTGAGAATTTACATATGTGAGCTAACTGGGTTTAAATTTTTGTGAGCTAAGTAGGTATAAAGTTCACATAAAGCATTTTAATTATAAAATAATAAATTTTAGGTATTAAAAAGTAAATAGGTTATGAATTAATTGGTATGAAGAATACAATTGAAATTTTTTTTATGAAAATTACACAAGGCACTTAAATTTTGATAAATTAAAAGATTGGAAGACATAATTTGTAATACCCATGTTCTAAGCCTACGTGAATAGTGCCATTGGGTTCGAGAAGTGTGCCTGGGGTGCCAGGTCACTTACACATAAATCAAGGTAGTGGCACTGCCATGAAACTTCGAAGGGCTTAAAACTAATAAAAAATATGAAATTTAAAAATTTAGTAGAACCAACAATTCATTTTGGACTGTAAGCTACCCCTTGGTGCAATAAAAATTTTACGAGTCGAGATTGACCTAGGATGAGTCTAAACAAACCCGAAAATAATAGACCCTGAAGCTCAAAAATTCTACTGAGTGTATTAGTGAATTAATTTTTGAATTTCGAGGTCGTTTGCAAATTATTGTAATTTTCGAGATTGGCTTGCAAATCTTGGTAATCTTAAAATTGCCCTATAGATGGAATTTGGCCACAAAAATTTATGAGTAGGTAGAAGGGATTAAAATATGAATTTTAAAATAAACAGTGTAATTTTTTGAGGTCCTTGTGAAATTTAAAAAATCCCCAAATTTGGTAGCCCTTATGCTTGAGAAATTGAGTTTTGAGAGCACTCGGGTGTGGCGTAATGCAATTCAAGACACTCTCAGTAGCGGGAATCATTGTTGGCCAGCTGTGGGGCTATGCCAAGTGTCCCATTGCGCCTGACAAGTGGCAATTTCACTCAAAATAAAAGAAAACAAATTTTTCTTCTTCAACCTTTGGAACAATGCTCTTTCCCACTTTCTCTAGCCAAATTCAACCCATTTCTCACCCAAAATTTGTGGTTCTAGTTTCTAAATTCAAGTTAGCCTATTGGTGAACTATGGGAAAAAGAATTAAGGGGAAAAGAGCTCTCAGTTGGGAGAAAGAGTTCTCTAAAGTTTCATGGTTTAGACTGCCTAAAAAAAATTGAGCACCATCCCCCACTTTCTCTAGCCATATCTCCCTCATCCCTTAACCAAAATTCATTATTCTTATTTCTAAATTTTCTTTGTGATTTTAGGAGATTGGGGGAAAATGAATGGTAGCAAAAGGACTATCAATTGGGAGAAATAAATCCCCAAAGATTACTAGTTAGAGGTAGTTCGTAACATTGTCTATAGGTGAGTTCCATGGTTGTTCCTTGTGAATCCCTTGGAATTTTTGGCTGTAAATTGATGCTAAAGTATACCAAACATGTGAGTTTGTATGTATATGTGGTACTTGAGGCATTAGGGAATCAAAAAGGGGGCTGGAAAGGGAGAACAAAGTCACCATAATGACTAGGCTGTAGGTAGAATCGAGGGACTTTGATGTCTTCTTGATTGGTAAGTGCATTTAAGTCATTTGTCTCATGCTGTGAGGCCCTTGATGAGGCTGGATATTGGACTAAGATAGCTTGTGTATGTGTTTAATGAAGGGGAACTTAAAATTAAATGATGGATTTTTGATAGATTAGCAAATTGAGCATGGAAAGTTTGAGGAATTTATGAGTTTGTGCTTAGAACCTTTGTTGTCCGAAAATGACTTTAGTAGCTAAAGTGATTACATGATGCCTAAGAGGTGATTTAAGGAGTAATTGGCATGTGTAATATGAATTAAGATGCTAATAGCTTGAAAAGGGTAGTGATGAGCTTGAATCAAACAAGTATTCGAGAGCTTTACTAGGTACTAGGGGATTTTCATGGCTTGATTCCTAGGAAATTTTGGTATACATAGCCTATAATGAATAATATGTATGTGACACACATATGCATGTGATGAGCTTATGCTCAAGAGAGTGAATGTATAGCCATTATAATGAAAATCTGTGATTAGGCTTATATGCCTTAAAACTCAAAAGCTTTGGTCTATGGGATGTGAATTAATTTTGGTTGTTTAACCTAGACATTGATTTATATGTAATCTTGTGAACATAAAATCATGGTATTTAATTGGCCTAGAGTGGATATAAATTATAAAGGCTTATGATGATTTTAAACACTTAAAAAGCATGAGTATTGATCCATGACCTACATTTGGACAATGAAGAAAGAAATGGCTTGAAATTGTGATGTAACATGTAATATGGAATTAGACTTAAATTTTGCCTTAAGGGCTAGAGTTTAGACTCGAAATAGAATTATATTTGTGCCTACATTTTGACCTTGGAATTGACCTAAATATGTACTAGCTTCGGGCCTATAAATGTTTTGAATGAGATGTTAAAAACTGCATTAAAATTAGACCTATAATGGTCCCATAAATGAACCTTGAAAAGTGGTCCAAATGACCTATAACTATCCAGCTGAACTTTACTTGAATGAAAAATGTCACTAGATAGAAAATATTAAATACATGGAAAAAAATGACATGATAAATTAAAGCATATTGAATGATGAATTTAGATAGTTTCAGAATCTTGAAATACTTTTGAATTATTACACGGTAAAGCCAAAATAGAGCTATACCAGACTGATTAAAATATGAAGTATCTAATAAAATTTTAATTGATTGTTATTGGAACTTAAATATTATAAGAACATGTTAGGTCAAAGAATGAAATTAAAATGAGCTACTTGGCCCATTAGTTAGACACCTACTAGATGGGTTGATTGGTTAACTTAGGGTTTTAGTAGTTGCTAGTTGTTTGATGCTCAAGCAATGATATTTATTATGGCTAGAGAGGTTTACATGTTGATCTCTATTATGTCACACAATTGTTGAGATTATTTATGGGTAGGAAGGCCTATGGACTGATCTCCATTATGTCACACAGTTGTTGAGATTTATTGCAATTTAGGAGGCCTATAGGCTGATCTCCTTTATGTCACATATCTATATAATTTATTATAGCTAAGGAGGCCTACGGGCTAATCTCCATTATGTCACATAGATTAATGTATTTATTTGTTGCTAGAGAGGCTACATGTTGATCTATATGATGTCACACATGCCGGTGCAGTGGATGAGGTCTAGAATGGAGACCACTGCACTAGTTTATTCCCTCTAGGTCCAGTGTTTGCAAGTGTCGTCTTTCTAGTTAGGCTAGTGAATTGAATTAAGAAAATAATCAATATGATTATCGAAATAAAATTTAGCATAATTGGATAATATTTTCTTAAAAAATTGACAAAATACAGACCTAGGGGCATTTTGGTAATTTTACACATATGTAATTAAATGAAATGATTAATGCAAGATATGCATGCCATGAATAATAATAACTATCCGAAATGATTTGTGTGAGTTAAAAAGATTATTTTATGACATATAAATGCCTTAAGGGCATTTTGGTAATTTAACTCTATAATGTGTAGAAGGATTTGGCAAGAACAATAATTGGACAACACATGTATGAAAATATTTGATGACATGATTAAATGTTTTAAGTTTACCACTGAGTATTTTTACACTCAGTGAACCTATTTCGGTGCGTAGGTACCAAGATAAGGGACAGCACCTCGTAAAGCATATAGTGGAGTTTAGAGGTCACTTTTGGGAAGATTGATCATGTATAGATGTATGGTCTTTGCACTCTATGTACTTAGGTGGGGAATGGGTAGTAAAATGTGTAATTAGGTGGGGAATGGGTAGTAAAATGTGTAATTAGGTTTGTAAATGTAATATATCTAAATATGTGTAAACGGTTTAAGTCAATTTAAATAGAACTATTTGTTCTGAATACATGTTTGGTAATGATGCATGATGATGATGTGAGCCTAAGGCTCTATGTGCATTTTTGTCTATGGCCTGAGGCTTATGATTATTATGTGATAGATGATGTTAATAGAATTATATCTTAGGGACCAGAAGGGTCCAAGAGATGTCATGTATGATATAGAAGTGTTTACAGTTGGTAATGAATTTTGGGATGGTGACCTGGGTAGCCATTGTGCTGCTGAATTTTTAGGTAATACCGGATTATGTTGAATTCCTTCTGTAATAGCCAAAACATGATAATATGAACTTAAATGGACTATAGGAATTGATTGGATATAGAATGGCCTAGTGCGGTATAGGTAAGAGTTAAACAAATAATTATAGGAGAAGTGAAATGGGTGACCTAGCAGGAAGTGTGCTGCTTATTGGGTTTCTTGGGAGATCTAGTAGGGCATGTCACAATTTGTGGTATCAATGCATAGGTTAATGTTCCTAGGCTAAGTACATGAGTCCAAATGTCTAAGTTTCAAATTCCTCTAAACTGCTACTCTATTCGAGGCGAATAAGAAAAGTCTTCTGTAATGAGGAAATGATTGGTCGAGTTGCTTAAAGAAAGGGCAAAGGAACCAATTGGTTTTGTAACCATTGTTATAAAAGGAGCATGTGATGTATCAGCACCTAAACCCAATAATGCTATACAACAGCTAGAGTCACAAGTGACTAGTCAACAGCAAGTAGGAGTAATCCATGTCCTGGTACACCGAGAAGTAGTACCTAAAAAGATCTTATCAGATTCCTAAAGTACGCTGAGGAGATTATTTTCAATTGTATATAGAGAATATAAGAGATTTTTGATAAGATTGAATGTAGGGTCAAGGATATAGATAGCTAAATCCTAGATAGAGAGGTTTTGCAGTACTAGTACTAGCTACA
>CANXYI011843179.1:0-10289 GCA_948208565.1 Hura crepitans
CTTGTAGTTTGTCTAAGAAGGTGTTTTCCTAGGATTTCTGAGCATCAATAAGCCTATTTGCATGAAGAGGGAAATAAAAAGCCATTTAAGATGTGAGAAAAAGAGAAGAACTTAGAAATACAGAGAAGTCACTTGTGCTCACTTAGAAGTGGCCTCTTTTACAACTAAAGCAATTGTTCGATTAAATGAAGAACTTTGATCGGACGAAGACTTTGGCCTAAATGGATAAATCTCTTAGTTTAAATGAATGAAAATTATTGGTGCCCTAATAAGATTCTCTTATGTAAGATAAGATACATTTGTTGAGGGGTACAAAGTGTGACAACCCTTACCCAATCCAATTATTAGACTTGAATAAAAAATGACACATAACCATCATTTATCTTATTACTTGTCCAGTTTACTTAAAATCTTTTTCCTTTTTAACCAATTACATATTCTCTTATCATACAACTTATAAAAACCAGTCTTAACAAAAACTTTATCTAAGGTTTACTAATGAGGTCCTCATGTCAAAAATCCAACAACATAACGGCTATACCGAAACACTATCCTAAATAATAACCTGTATAAAAACACGCTTCTAAAATATCAAAACATATCTCATTATCATCTTAGTCCATCTGACCATTTAAACTTAGCATCATCTCAATAGCAAGTATACAGGTGGATCAATATCCATCTCATATACCATCCAAACTTAGCATCATCTCAATAGCAAGTGTACAGGTGGATCAATATCCATCTCATACGTATACCAAACCATACATACATACATAAAAGCTCACAAATCATCACATGTTAATACCTATCAATCACATATTCATATATAGATAAATACTTGTACAAGTTCACATAAACTTTTGATACATTGCAGGCCTATAATTTATACATGGATATACTTAGGAGTGCTCATACACTCTATCCTATTCTTTCTGTAAATGGCGTGCAAAACTATATAAACAACATCATTTTTAGATAAGCCTATATCATCTGTAGCCTGGAGGTTCTTCCTTCTGAGCTATCCAAAATACTTGTGCACAAACAAATGATGCACTAAGCTTTGCAGCTTAATGGTGTATCCAGTATAGTATTTTTTTCATTTTATATAAAATATTTTAATAACCATTCATAATATTATAGTCCACTATGTCATAAATTAATAATACGACATGTAAAAAGGCATAGATAAATAGAACATTTCCAAATATTAATAATCCGAACATACATGTTTTATAATATAAAACAAACATGCAAAGGAACTATCATCTCATTTGCAAGACTCAATCACAGTTGCTTATACATAAGCAAAATAAATTCACACATCTCATGATTTCAAACATCATTACTATACTTAACTTAAACATTATCATGCCTTGACTTTTTATTTTAGCTCACATACATATCATGCATAAGTTATAGTCTCATAATCATTATCTCATAACATGGTTATACATGTCTCATCATAATTTTATTCAAGCTTTGCAGCATTCATTCATTGATCGCTATCCATTAAGATCTAAAAACATCAATATTTAACTTTTCACATGATACACTTCTTTATACATAACATACTTATGTGTTATAACGTGGCATAAATCATAGACATAATGCATCACAAGGTCATATCTTAATACAAAATCCATACATAATGAAAACCATATTAAGTCTTCTTTTAAATCAATTTATTAAGCCTATATACAAGGAAACACTTACACTATGGATAACAGAGTATCTGTGGACCACCAAGGCCTTAGGAACCACATAAGCTCTGTACACATCAGACTTGAAGGTTAGTAATAAAGTCTAAAGATCAATATGTATCAGACCTAAAAGTTAGAAAAATAAAATCTAAAGATCAAACACATCAGACTCGAAGGTTAGAAAAATAAGATCCAAAGGTCAAATGCTTCAGACCTAAAGGTTAGAAAAATAAGATCTGAAGATCACACATATTAGACTCAAAGGTTAGTAAAATAAGATCCGAAGATCAAATGCATCAGATCTAAAGGTCAGTAATCATAATAACTCGAAGGTTAACATATCACAACTCGAAGGCTACGTAAGAACCCATCGATCCACACATTGTAACCTAAAGGCTATGGAGGTACCAAAGTACCCTAGCAACCGCTATCACTCCTAGTTAACCAGCCAACCTATCCTACTAGGTTGTTTACTTGTATGAGCCACTAACCAAATTTACTTTTATTTTTACCATCTTAAAATATATTGAGTGAATTTTATCTTTAATTTAGTCAATGTATGATATGAAGAAAAATAAATGTTCTTTACTATTTATTTATCCCATTATATTACTATTTATGCAACATGACCATATTGATTAATGCATCATCATATTCATCTTTTATGCATAATAAACATTAACATAAGTATTTACTATTTTAATCATTTTAGGCCATTCTTGCATTATATCCATATCATTAAGTTATAAGCATTTGAGGAATGCCTAAAACACCCATCAATTGTCATATTAAGCCATTTAGCCATATCATTAGCTCATTATGCATTATAGTGTTTCCCAACTACCATATGTTATCCATATTATCATCTTATTAATCATATATCAATTCCATATTAGGCCATTCGTCCATAACATAGTCTCATCATACATTATGGCTTTTCACAACTACCATATGCCATCCTCATCATATCATCTTTTTCATGCCAATAGTTCATATATATGTTCAAATAAATTCTCATTATATGACAGGTGTCATTACATGTTCACATGATTATTCTCATGCATATAGTCATGCATTATTCATAGCATACATAATATGCCACATACACACATCTACTTACCATAGACCATTCGGCTATAACATCATCCACACACATCATCTTGTATTTTCTCATATTACACATTCATTTTACATGTTCATCATTAATTACATCAATTGTATCCCATATGTTATCCATTTCATGCCTTATATAGAATGTATACAAGTATAACTCAATATAAGCCATTCGGCCAAGCCATCACATATGTATAAATATTGCATTTTATCATATTGCACATAGCATCTCAATTCTTCATACTCATTATCATTCATGTGTTCATACATCTTTCATAATATATCTATCAATAAACATATGCATACATACATACACCAATAGGCCATTCAGCCATCAAGCCTCCAAGCATCCTTAACCATTATTCAATTATGTTACACATCCTTTCTCAGGTCCATTTAATCATAATCATCAATTTATGGACATACCTCATTAATAACATACATATGTGAGACATACCTACACACACATGTATTAAGGCTATTTGACCATCATGTTACATACCTCTACATATATCTTTTTAACATGATAAATGCATACTCATAAGTTCATTCATTCAATTACATTTATATATGTGCATACCACATAACTAGCATGCATACTTAGAACATAAGGGCAATTACATGCATTATGAACAAAACATATTACATATCTCATCTCATCCTAAATCATTCATGAATAATGTATATAAGCACATAATATATATATCATGCATTTTTAAGACATACATATCCATGCATGCCTCTTTAACTTAACCAACCATACATGCATTATCAAAGCATTTGGCCTTTTTTTAAAACTCATAGTTTACTCTATGTACATACAACATCTCATAACACATTTGTTTAAAACATAGTCATACATAATTCATCAATTACTCACATTCAAAAATAACTACATAATGTACATTCTCTATGTATATCATGTATTATATAAATCCTTACACATATTTACCATATTAATTACATTATAGACAATCACAATTACCGATTAAAATGATTAAATCCATTAATACTATTAATTAGGCATTTTCCATACAATTACCCATTTTCACATCATAATGCACAAATTGGAATCATAAGCATCATATGACTTCCTCATTATTCCATACCTAATTCAAGCATCGTAAATGCATCATCATACATTTCATTCATCATATAACAAAATTAATGCCATTAATTACACATACTTGAGCATTTAACATATTTTTACTCATATAAGCATATTATGTAAATTAGGGCATTTCATCGATTTAGCATGATTTAATATGATTACACATACTATAAAGGATACACTTACCTCACTAAGCTCAATTACTCCCCAATAGCCTTCTCAAGCCTTTACTTTCTTTTTTCCTTTGATTCCTCCTTATCACCTCTTAAACATAACCTTAATCCACAATCAAAAATTTATAATAATTAAAATATGCTTTAATTATTCAAATTAATCTTATATAATTCTTTTTTGCATCCTAAAAACACCCTAAAAATTAAAAAATCTCCAAAACAACCACTCATACAATATTCAATTAGTTTTTATCCATAACCTCCAAAAATTCACAATATGTATAACAGCTATTCAATTCTCAAATTGACTTAATAAATCTCTTATTGGCATCCAATCAAATCTTAGAAAAATATCAAACCTTGAAAATAAACTCTTTTTCCCATACATGGTCACTATTCACCCATAATATTCAAAAATTCATAATAATTCAAACATGCATCCAAATTAATTTCTAACTTGAAATATCTTGTTTTGGAACCTTAAATTACTATCAAAAATTATTAGAAGTTGAAAATAATTACTTACCCAATTTTAGGTTATTGCTCACCCATACATAACCCATCTGAAATTCCTCAAATTCTAGCCTTCATCTTGAAATTTAGCACTTAAATAAGCATGATTATATGTTTAAAATTAAGCACATAGAGCTTAAAAGCTCTCTTTCATGGCTTTTATATGAGAAAGAAGAATAAGAAGATAGAAAGTGTTTGCTGGAACATTTTGGTTTTTTAGCTACTATAAATGAGGTTTTTATACCTCTTAATTAAAGGCCAAGATCATCTCATTAAAATCCAATAGCCTATATCAAAGCCTAAGCAAAATTCCTTCATTTCTTACTTATATCTACTCTTTATTCTTGTTCATTGATTCTTCCATTCCAACATAAATTTTACATATATTATAGTCCCAAATAATCATACATATGATTCCTTAAATGCCTCAAAAAATCTATGTTTAAAAACTGAGAAAATTTGATTAAAAATGCTACTTTCATATTCACATCATTTAGTATTTGCTATTAACCCTCCAATGGGTTAATATGCAAAATTATAAAGTCAGGTTTTTCAACATTAACCCTCTGGTGGGTTAATATAAAAAACTGCATGATGATGGACTTTTACACAATAGCCCGCTAATGGGTTAGTATGAAAAACCATAAGGTTAGTCTTCCACACCTTAACCCATTGGCTTCCATTTTATAGCATGAATGCTTCTTGTAATAACCACCTTTAAATACATAATTTCATATATGTTCAAGCATATATATATCATATGATCTCTTCAACCATATTCTTACAATAACTTTTGCCTTTTAACCATCTTAAAAACTTCATTTTAATTCCATACTTTACTCAAAAATATTCCAATACTGCCTTTAACCTGATTGCAAGTTAACATACAAAAATAGAAATACCAAACTTTTACACATTAACCCTCAAGTGGGTTAGTATGTAAAACTATGAAATCGAACTTTCAACATTAACCCGCCAGTAGGCTAATGCTAAGTATCAAGGGATTTCAAGAAAAATTCCAGATTATGCATTAACCCATTTGAGGGGTTAATATATAAAACCGTAAGGCTATGCTCCCATTCTATAGCATTAGTGTGACCCTCAAATCTTGGACAGCACTATTCATATCCTGAAAATTACTATTCATGATATCGAGATTTTTCTGTCACTACATAAGTCAAAGCTAGTCAGCTTGTATGATCGAATGTCATATCATTTGACTGATTAATCTTATTACAAATGATTTATCTTAATGCCTTGATACAATGATGCGATAAGGATTGTATCATACTTATAAGCAATGAAACAAAGTAAAAACATCCATCATAAACAAAAAATTGTACCAAACATCATACCAAAAAAATAAAATAAAAGTAATACACTAATATTTACTCACACAAGGACCTGAACAAAACTAAATAAAAGAAATAAAAAAAAACATATTTTTTATTCTTCCTCCTAGCCAAACCATCACTGTTGACCTTACTCCTCCTTAGTCATCTTATCATCTAACTCCGTGAGGGTAAACCCATGCGTGATGTTTAGCTCCCTTAGCTTTCTCTATAGGCATCAAGAGAACTCCTCCTCCTTATAGAGATGGCTTTACTAAGGACCACAATAGGGAAAATTAGAGATGCACTTCATAACCAAATAGTATATTTGATGTATACATGGTAGGATAGGTGGGACTCACCTTAAGGTCCTGAGTGACTGAGAGGCACAACCTCCTAGTCACCTCAGCTACCCTTTAAAACTACTTCACATATATATGCCTCACATACACATAAGCACACAAATACATGAAACCTATTTAAAGAACTAACTTGTACAAAATGAAACCAATAAGGAAAAAGAGGAGAAATCATTCTAAGGTGGTGTTGGAAGGATCGAAGATTACCCAAAAGCCCAATCAACCTCTAACTAAACTAACTAATTCACATACTTTTGGTCCTAGATTGTGACAGTGTGCCCTATATCACAAATTAGATAGGTAATAACCTCACCGTCCAAGTTAGTCCACCCAGCACTAAGAGTAAAAGCATTACCCACAGTAGCACAAGAAGGGTGAGGTCTTTTCCCTTGCCCAGGGTGTAAGGCCTAGTAACACTAAAAAGGGCAACAAAAGGAGCTAGTAAAGCCTACTGGGAGGAACCCTGCAAAGTAAAAGAAAAATATCAAAATTACTATGGATAAAAGCTTGAAAGGAAGGATGTAAGATGAATAAAATGAAAAAAAGTCTCACTTGACCTAGAATTGCATACGGAGGCATGATGTATGGTAGAGTCATCTAAGCCCATGTGTTATAGTCCCCCTTTATGGTCAAGAAGTCATCTGCAGGTACCCGGTCAACCCCTTAACTATCTTTAATCCTCCATCTCAGCCACCTCAAACATTTTTAGTGACAACAAATTAAGGAGCATCATTAAGCATTGAGTGCAAGCCCTTTCCATAGCTTAAGTTAATGTAGGAGGCATAGAGGCCTGCCTCTTCACAAAATTCCACCAGGCTAAATTAATAGGTAAAAGAAAGTAAATAAAGAGAAAAAATTAAGTCCTCTAAACCCCCTAAGCTATACAAGAGTGCTAATAGGAATCTCAATGCTTTATAGGTACTTAAGTTAGCCCATATGTAGCCATTAACCACCGATCAAAGGTGTTCAAACTCTTGACAAGGTAGAGAATTAGTTTATCAAGTGAAAGTAGGCTAGTCTTTATCTCGATGGTGTCACGGGGTCAAGATAAGACATTGAAATCATAGCTTTAAATCTGTAAAGTCAAAGAGCCAATTAGTGACAAAGAAAAAAGAAAAAAAGAGAAATAAAGAAATGAGAAGTAAAAAAAAACTCACCAGCACTATTGTGACTAATCCTTGAAAGTATAAAGAGCCTCAAATAAAGGAGTCTAAGGAGTGATAGAGGAATGCCAACCCCAATATCCCCTAATCCTGTTATGAGATATGCTCTAGATGCCTCAAGTTTAGTAAGAATGATATGGAGAAGGTTCCACCTGAGTTCACAAACAAGGTAGTCCTAAAGAGGTAAAAATAAAAGGCACAGGACCCTCATTTCCTATAAAAACACGATCAACCTAATGATCCAACATGGCCAACAATTGAATTATGCCATCAAACTCCTACTAGAAGGGGAATCCAACATATGGTTCACATAATCATTCAACATTTAAGCAAAATAGTACACTAAGGCCCTATTATACTCTAGAGGCTACCTCAAGCATGGGATTCTAGTTAGATAGCAGAAGTCAAAGGGCATCTCCCCTTAGGTAAATTGGAAAGCATGGGTGGTGTGCATCCACCTCTCTACTGGAGCACAAACTGCCAGTAGGTCCCTTCTCTTACTATTATTCTCGAGTTAGTTGTTGACTAGTAGACTTAAGCTAATAGCAAAGAAATGAGTTTGAACCATCGCAGGAAGTCGACCATACCACTGGTGAGCCTTAGATATGCTACCCCTAATTTTATTAGTTTTCTGTAAAGACAAGATAAAATAAAGATCAATCATCAATTCAGAGAGTATAAAAAAAGATGAACGAATAAAAATGATAACAAAATAAATTACAATATGGAAATCACATACAAATGGATGTTTTAACAATTCATCGGATGTATGGGCAAAGGGGAAAGATTATAAAATAATGACCAATAGTGATAAGTAAAATTTAAATATTCTAAAAATAAACAAATCATCTAATCGAATGAGAGGTCATTTAAAAGGATAATTTAATCTCCATTTGGATAATATTCGAACATAGGCAATAATGAAGTAAGTGCTTTGTTCTTGAAATCTATCCCAATGATCTCTCACCCGATCATATAACATAGATTCCGAGGGGATAAGAATACATATCTAATTGGATGATAAATCATAAGAAATATGATGACTAACATTTATTCAATTGAATGAATAAAAATTTGAATGGATGAATGATTATTAATGGCAGAAAATGCCTAAAGTTCAATTCATCTCATTTAAAAGCATTTTTACTTTTTGTAATTAAATTTTATGTGTTTAGGGGCCTAATTCTAGATGCCACAAAGCCTAAATACTACATTCCATCTACGGGCCATCGTCAAATCATATGTTTAAGTTTTGATATCTTGAATATTCATTTGATCATATGAAAGGGACATTTGATTGGATGAATGTTCATAAAATTACAAATGAAAAGGAAAAGAAGAAGAAAAATGAAAAGCAAAACGTAAGAAACACTAACTATGGGCTGTAGCTTATTGCAGATGTGCTCACTAAGGTGGTGGTGAACCAAAATCCATTCCTTGAAAAGGATATCACTCCCTACCAGGACTCCTCTCTTTCACTGCTTGATTAGTGGCTTAAATCCAATGTCTTCCAATGGCTTAGCCACTACTATGGGTAAAGCTAATAATACCAATGGTTGCTTTTGGTTTGCCATCACTTGGAAGACTTTGGAGGAATATAAAAAAGTTTAGAAAATGAAACAAATAGCAAATGAAAAAGAAGAGAAGTGTTTGAAATTTGAAAATCACAGTTATGGCTCACTGGAAACTCTTGTAACCTCACTAGTTCGTCCGAGCTAATATAAGAGATTTATCTAATTAGATGAATGTTAGACATCTATTAGAATGACATACTTATCATCTGACTGGCTATGATGTCATCTAATTAGCCTTAGCTCTTTTATACATTTATGACTCACTAAGCTTATTTAGGCTCGTCACGGGCCTATCATTCAACCTTTTTTAGCCCTAACAAACACACCCAGCCCTATGAGAACAACATTATTCTAGATCTCATCACTCATCACACCACATTGCAATTTTGAATCGATAATCCTCTCATCCAAAATACATATCCCAATCATTATTAACTTTATAATTCCACACCAAGCTTCAACCCCAGTACCTGAGCTTTTACCTATGTAGGGGGCAAGCTAATAAGTTTTTTCATTCTCTAATACATTAGCACAATCTCATATTCTGAGGGCATGCTTTTTACAGTAGTTTTCTTCACTGGTAATTTTTTTTAACACTAGTAATGGTTAAAGGTAACGATTGCTTAAAAAATAGATTCAGATTAAAATTGCACACAATATCCAATAACTACCATCAATATAGCCTCAAGGCTTCTTTTTCTACTATCAAGAGCATGACCATAAAACCTTACTCAATTCACACCTATCAAGTAGAGAGAGCTCTTGAGTTCCTCAACATAACCTTGAGGCTTTTTTTACTTTCAAGAGTATGACTACATAAGCCAACTCAAGTTGTACCTACCAATTAAAAGGAGCTCTTAGAATTGACCGGAGGCATAGGTATATGTGTCTTACCTTTTTGAACTTTGATAATGACCTACACACATGTTTGCAGCACATATCAAAGTGGGGTTAAATGTAGACACCACAAATAGAAGCTTGTAGTTTTAGAAAGAAATTTGCTGATGAGACCATTGAAAGATTGCAATTTGTCTATGTGGATTCTTGGATGGAAATGGAAAAAAAAGCCATTTCCACCATGAAATTTGATCGAGTAAAGTATAATCCAAACAAATGAGCCTTTTATTCAAGTGGATGAACCATCAAACCCAGAATTAAAGACGCATTGGAAAAAGGGATTAAAGGATCTTTTTTAGACTATAAGGTTTGGTCGAATGAAGCCATATCCGAATGGATGAACTTTTAAACA
>CANXYI011843213.1:0-11631 GCA_948208565.1 Hura crepitans
GGGATGAAGGTATCTTAATTACCAAGCCAGCTAAAGCTCATTACATAGAAGCAATCGAGAAAACTTTAGAGAGTTTTTTTCAATCTTTAGAAGTAGTGAATGCTACATTTGTCCTTGTAAGCAAAGAGATTGTGGAGCCCCATTTCCCTAGGATAACATTCATGAAAGCCAAAAGAATGATAGGGTAGGATATCAAATAGGACACGAATTGGGAAAAGAGCTTAAAGGTATAAAGAAGTGGTGGAACTTCAAAGTAATAGGGTAGGCTTGGGATATCAGGTCACTAGTAAAGATAGAAAAAGAATTAGAAGAGTACAAGTTTATACATTTTGACCCATTACCATACATATTCGGGTTTCAAGACCCTATATGCATATTAAACGCCGTATAAAACCATATACATCATATTAATGGGTTTAACCCATTATTATGCCAAAGTACCAATGTCACAAATAACATATCATTTAAACTGCAAATAACTTTATTTTATGCTTAACTTATGCTTATATCACACTTTTTCTCATTATTATGTTTAACATATGCCCATACTAAAGAGATAACTATCCAAGGCTGGATAGCGGATAACAGGCTACCTAAAGGCAGTTAAAACGATGTACCTAAAGGCACTGGTATATGTAGATACAAAATGCATCAGCCTATAGGCTTCGCACAAAGTAGTGCTAAAATAGTGGCTCAAAAGCCTGGTGCCCGTCGACACAAAAATGCATATGACCCGTAAGCTTACTACGCAAAGGTAAATATTGCAGTTGCTGATCCTATTTGACTAGTCAACCTATCCAAACTAGGTTGTCTAATTGTATAGGCATCATTAAACTAGTCAATTTATCTCATTTTAACCATTTTAAATGTATAATATTGTTTATGTCTCAACTTACATAAACTGATCACATTGGCCATTTCACACCTCAATAAGGCCTAAACACTCATGCTAAGTAGCATGTGTCAACTAAAACATAGCATAGCCAAATTAGGCTTACATAAGCTCTAAAAACACCAAACAGTCACATTGCCTAGGTGTAAAAGCTAGAAAACTTATCAGGCATCATAATCACACATTTTACCATTACTGTCATCATTAATATACATTATAATGTCTAACACATCACGTTTATGCACAATGATCACATTTCGCATTACTTGTCATTTTACACATAATATCGATATTTAGCTATATGCATGCGTTATATGACTATATATGTGGCAATAAACCATGCAACATTCAAGATGGCATTCGACCATCACTAAGCACACATACATAGTCTAGTCATCATATGTGCACATTCAAAATGGCATTTAAGCACAAAACATGCTATCCAAGTCATTTACGTTCATAAGTCACAATTATGCACATAATGCTCACATATATAAACTTTTGGCTTCTAATGAAAAGGGCTACAAAATACATGCATAACTCACTTTGAATACCATACACCGTGTATGGATGCTCAAATCGCATCCTTTAATACAAATCCATCATATATGGTCATACATGTATTAATATGACTTAATGGCTCATTTTAGCCATAAAGCTACATATAAACATTTATACATCTCATGCTTGCCATATATTACCTTCCATTAATAACACACACACATGTGCACATTAATGACATACAACATGAATAAATGCATAAAACTCATATAATGCATTCATTACTTAATTTAACTATAAACATGCATCACACATGCATAATAAATACTAGGCAGGCCATCATATTACATGCATTAATATACATTTATGCCAACAATTGCATTTATTACCCATTATTGCATTAAATGCCAAATTATGTCAAAATGCACATAATAGATTTATATACATTTCATTCAAATCAATGTGATTACAATTTTTAGAAAAAATCATATAAAATCATAGAGAACTCCAGAAATCAAAATGAGCCTATATATACTCTCTTAGGCACCCAAGGAACCTACGAAAAATATTAAAATCAAAAGAAAATTACCTAAATGTCAGATGAGCACTATTTACCTCGAGAGGGAAATCGAGATTCCTCCCAAGATACTCCGCCAAACCGCGACTTCTTAGTGTCTACGGGTTCAACTCGGGTAGATCTACCTGTTGAGACCAATTTTTCGATGGTGGTTTGGTGTGTGGAGGAAGAAAAATGGAGGAGAGGGAGGAGGGAGTGAGTATCGGCTTTTGGAGGGATTTAGGAGAGGGAATGGGATGAAAATTGAGGGTTTTGGAAGGAATTGGGTATTTATAATTTTTAAAAATTATTTTCCTCAAAACTTTGTAAAATTTTTATCCCTTCTCGAAAATCCAAAATTCCCTCATTTCTATCCCTAAAATTAGATTAATTCCTTCTCTAAATTGCCTTAAAATCTTGAGCCCAAAAAACGAAGGAAACCCAAAAAAGTTACTATATTTTTTTCTCGAAAATTAAGTAAAAATACTTTTCAATCTCAGAAAATTCTAATTCCAAAGCCAATGGACTATTTGGAATATTTGAGTGTCGAGTTGTAATATTTTCATATTATTTTGAGCAACTTTTGAATTATTTTACAGTTCAACTTTGCCTACGACATTATTCATAGGACACCACTATAAAATGTTCTTTAACATTTTTAACCATCCAAATGACTTCGGACTGGCTTTAAACTTTGCCCAAAATTCTCTCATAATTAATACTCCCTGTTGATATACTTAGTGTGACTCGAGTTTCAGAAAATACTATTCATCTCACGAAATACTATTCACAAGAGTCGAGATTTTCGAGTCGTTACAATCACTTTCTAGTGGCTGCACCTAGTCACTTAGCCCATTACATCACCTTTTTGTTTTTAAATTCCTCATATTGTGCATTACCATACTTATTTAGATGGCATCCTTTAATTTCCTTTTTTATTTATTCATACGAACAAAATATTTAGTGTCTAACTAAGTTTCAACAATGTTTTCTCTAATGGATGACAATACTAATTAAGCACACAATTAGATTTTAACCTCATTATAATCAAGCTTATGCATTTAATAAATAAGAAATTAACTAAAATAAGCATTTTCTTGTATGAAAAAATGGGAAACAGTCAATCAAATCATCAATTTCAACTCATTAGCCCAATTCATTAATTTATGACAATAGCAACAATAACTTGGTGAATTATTAAGCATAACTTTAACTAAAAGGATAATCATCAAAAGAAGCAATAAAAAATAACTTAAATATAACAATATAATCTTATAGAGTAAAACATCAAAATCATACCCCTAATAATTGCCCCATACTTAATTTCAACATTATCCTCAATGTGTGCATGAAAAACATAAGGAGAAGTAAAATTAAGAGTAAAAAGTGAAAAGTAACTCCTTTATGTCATGTATAAGCTATGGCAACATTGCTACTCTAGAATAAGAGGCTGGAGATCCATGTGTCGACATATGGACTTGATATTCTAATCCATTAAGAATAACTGCTACTCTATAAACTCTACCTATCCTCCAAAGAATGTAAGCGAGCATCAATATCCTCTAACTTCACTTCTATGGCAAGTGAGGTAGCAGGGACTGCTGTGCTAGCATGTTGAGTGTTCTCTTTACTACTAAACACCTTTTGGTGTCCCGGCGCAATAAGTCCTAGAGGGGCAAAACAAATAACACCATTCTCTTCATGTAGTAAACTTATATCATCCAAATATCTCAAGTTCAAAAGAGCCATATCACATTCTTTATACAGGTTATTATAAGCCAAAGAAATAAAGTTCTTTTTCAACATAAAGTGTGTGATATAGGATCCTAAAATTAGTTGTTTATGGAAGGAAATCACATTGGAGAATTGATTAGCAAGCCAAAATCAATATTTACCTTCTTATTATTACATATGCACTATAAAAAGAAAAGTTTAATCTTTAATGGCACACCTAGTGAGTCTTTCCTGCTAGAAAATGAAAAGCTAGGAACTTATGGATGTATTTCAGTGCTAGGTTATGCAAAAATAGGTTTTTAGAGCTATTTAAATCATAAGATATATCTAGTTTTTAAGTTAATTCTTTATAAACAGCTAAGGAGTTAAAGTTTTCATCAAAGTCACATAAATTGTCTAAATACTCATCAATTTTATTATATTCTTCACTCACAAAACCCATTGCAATGTAAAATTCATTATTGGAAAGATGATATTCATTCCCTAATAGTCTGAAGTTAATAATCCTAGGTATACTTAGGTTTTAATTATTAGGAGTATTGAACTTGAATATGGTATAAAATTCTTTGTTGAGTTCAAAATATACAAACAAGTTCACATTAAAGTGTGCAAACCAATGTTGGCAATCAAGTCAAACACAATAATCTTAATTTTCAGGTCATTAAAAGTAAAAGAGTGAGTATACTAACATTGCACAATGGAAGTTTACAAACTTCTTTGTACCTTTTCTATTCTTTATAACCTATGAACTCCAAATTTTTATTAAGTGAAAAATCATCAAGTGTAAAGATCGATTTCTCTTTCCTAACTCGTGCTAAGCTCACATTGACATGCTCAAAATGCTGAGTTGCCAATTCAACGGATGATCAAGTGGGACCTATTTTTGAGCAACCTCTATATTTGGCTATTAAGTCTACTCAGACTCAAGCGATGGTGGAATTTCATTTATATTTGTTATCCCACCTTGAGCCATGTCTGATGGACTATGTAGTACCTTTTTCTCTTTGCTTTTTAGTGGATTTAGACTATAGTGGACATGAATCCTTTTGGATGTGCCTACTTTCATGTGATTTTTAGGTATTTATGTATCAATGGGTGATGTATTTGGGTTTGGGATAAAATAGGTTACCTTTGTTTGGTGTAATGCTCTAAAATCCCGATGTTATGAACAGTAATTCTTAGGACATGAATAGTTTTTTATGAAACCCAGGTCACACAAATGTGACCGAATGGAAGTATTAATCATAATATTACTTTGGATAAAATTTAAAGTGAAAAAGAAGTCATTTAAATGGTTAAAAATAATAGTTAAGATTTTACAGTAGTGTCACATGAATAGTGAACTAGTTTTAATTGAACTATAAAATGTTTAATTTTTTATTAGAAAATTTCAAGATCAATATGATCTAATACTTAAATATTTCAAATAGGTCATTGGCATTGAAACTAGAATTTTTAAATATCAAAAAGTATTTTATTTTAAAATGGGCGAAGTTATAAGTGTTATTTTTATCAATTTTCTTAGATTTTTTAGCGAGTTTTTAGAGGCTTACAGGTTTAAATAGTATGATTTATGAGGCATATAGAGGAATAAATAAGGGTTAATTAAAGGATGAAATAATTAAAAGAAAAGAATAGATTAGGGGTTAAAAATAGATAACCAATAGATTAGAAGGGAAGAAATCATAACCATTTACTTTATTGACCAAGTCAAAGGTTTATGTTAAATGGTCAAGATAGGAATAGTAGCCACAAGTCATATCCTCCTCTTTTCTTTCTAAACCAAATGGTCAAGATAGGAATAGTAGCCACAAGTCATATCCTCCTCTTTTCTTTCTAAACCAATGACATCTATGAGAGGACCCCTCCCTTATTTTTTTCTTCCTCCTCCAATTTAGTCATATTCATCCACATTTAAGCCATTAATCCAAGCCTCTATAGCTTTTGCAACACCATAAAAGCAAAAAATCAAAGAAAGATTGAAGGATTTTGAATGAGAAGTATAAGGGTGAATAGTGACACAATTTTTAAAGATTGAGTTTTTCTTTGATCTCATATTTTTCTAAATGCCTTAGAGTGCCTAAGAAGGCATTTATAATGTTAGAATTGAGTTTTAAAGCTCTTATGATTTATTATGAATTTTTACATCTTGCCTATGTTGCTTTATATAGAGAAAGGTGAGCAAAAGAAGGAAAAAGGGCAAAGAGAAGGCATAGATTAAGTCCATTGGTGTATTTTGATCTTTTTGTAAGTGTATTCAACTTAACATATGCATTTTGTGTGTATGAGATTGTATTAATTATATGTGTGGCTATATGTCATTAATACCATTGTTAGCCATTTGGTGAATTGTATTTATTCTAGCATGATTAAGTATAAGTATGTCTAATTTTGATGATATGATAAAGAATTGAGTGATTGAGGCCACTTGCATTTTGAGGCCGAATGCCTCTCTATCAAAAAATTGATAGATATGATTCTAATTAGACATAATATGCTTATGTAGTTTAATTATGATAATCATGTTATGAGTCATGAATATGTTATATTTGGACATATTAACAATTTGATTTGGTAAGCTATGTCCTAATGTGATGGCCAAAATCCTTAAGAAGCTTTAAGAGGATGATTATGTCAAATGATATGGCTTGAGATTAATATATGAGTATGATGATGAAAATGAGTTATATAAGTATGGTTTGATGCCTATGTGATAATAGTGCCATTTTTTTATGCATGATATATGATATGGATTTGATGCCATGAGTGGTATGTAAGCCAAAATTGCTAAAGTATGTAGGTTAATGAGTATAAGGTTGATGTTGACACTAAGGTATGTATTCTTATGTTTGCTTTAATCAATTAAGCATTTTTATGCCATAAATGAGATGTATGTATTATGTATGATATGAAAGTAAGAAGAATGATGAGATGAGCCTATAAAGTGATAATGATTAGTATGATGTTATGCCTATTCCTATAAAGGGCATAATAAGACAAGTAAGTTATGCATGTATGTGAGATGGGTATGGCCAAATGGCCTATCAAGATGAGATTTGGTGCTTTAAGCACATTTCAAGAAAACATGTGTTAATAATGTTTAAGCATGATACTATGGTATTGAATTCTTTGCACGTATAGATATAGAACATGATCAAACATTTAGTAAGCTTTACCTTTTCATAAAATTATTATAAATCATATTTAAGAAAATGAAACACAATAATTATAATAATGTCCTATATGATTAGACAACTTAGATTGGATAGGTTGATTAGTCAACTAGGGAGAAATAGCAGCTGCTAAGTTACCCTCAGGTATAATTATGGCCTTCGACCACTATTATGACCTTTAGGTCCTGATATGTTCTACGGGTTAAGTATGGCTTTCAAGCACTGTTATGACCTTTGGGTCCTGATACGATCTATAGGTTAAGTATGGCCTTCAAGCACTATTATGACCTTTAGGTCCCAATATGATCTAAGTGTTAAGTATGGCTTTCAGGCATCAGTATGGCCTTTCAAGCATAGTTAGTCCTATTATCTAGTTTTGGATAGTTATCTTTTAGGTATAGACATATTACAAGCATTATGAAATATGTAACTAAGTATGTAATGAAGCAAGTGAGATAGGATAATAATGAAATCAAGTTTAATATTATGTTTATTACTTTATGCATGAGAGATCATTATACTCTTTATAGACTATGGCTTATACATTTTTGCACGATTATAGTATGCTATGCATATTTATGCTTATGACGCTGATTTTCAATTAATTGATGTAAATGCATAATGTGCATATAAACATACTTATGTTATGTTGAATAAGAAGATTTGATATGCTATTATAGGAGTGTTTTTATCTGTAGATTTACTATTCATGATGGTAATAGTGTCCCCATACAGTCGTTATGTTGCTGAATTTTTGATATGATGTTTTGCCTGATGTTTTGATATTTTTGCAAAATTTAAGATTTGATGTTTAAATTTGTTCAAGTTTTCAAAACAATATATTTATTAAATAAGTTTTCCATAATAGTTTTAATTTGTATGGGTTTTTATATGGTTAATTTGGATATCAATATATGTTTCGCTTCTTATTTAGGTTCAGTGATCAGATTGGGTAAGGGGTATCACATTTGATGGTATTAGAGCTCTGATTTAGGTGTTTCTCGATATATAAGGATTACATAAAAGTGCCTTAGGGTTGATAAGTATGCATAATATAATTATATGATATTGAGACTTCTAATATGTTCTTTATCCTATAGATCAAGAATATGTCAATTTACACCACTAAAGGGTGATGAGGAAGTAGAAAGTCATGCTCCCACATCAGTTAATATGCCCTCTAAGATAAATACTTCAGCACCTACTATTGCAAGGATTATAGCTTAAGTAGTACCAGTTCTCTTCCAACAAATGGTGGATTTGCTAAGGCAAGCCACAACAATAGTAGTAGCTCTTCCACCTCCTCCACCAGCATAGCCTACACCACAAGCCCTTCAAAAAAACATATCTAAAGAGGCTTAAGAAGATAAGTGCTAAAGACTTTAAGGGTAAGGAGCTGGATGGATCTAGTAAAATAGAATATTAGTTAGAAAGAACAATAAAGATCATGCAGCAAGTGAGTTGCACTCCAAAAGAGTATGCGATTTATGTTACTTCACTTCTTTAGGATAAGGCATTCAAATGGTAAGAGACTATTAAGGCCATTCAAATGGTGAGAGACTATTATAGTACATAAAGGGCCTAAAGATTTGACTTGGGAATTCTTTCTTCAGGAGTTTAAGAAGAAGTATATCATTGAGCATTATCTGGACAAGATGAGATAAGAGTTTGTGGATTTGAGGCAAAAGTAGAGATCTATATTTGACTATAAGAAATAATTTGCCAAGCTTTGCTGGTATGCTAATGAGATGGTTTCTATTGAAGAATACTAATGCAAGCGATTTAAAAAAGGGCTTAACCTTAAGCTTCAAGTGGCTTCTATGAAGCTCAACAATTTCTTTGCATTAGTTGTAACTTGTCACACAATTGAAGAAATAAAAAAAAGAGAAGAGAGATGGTTTTTAAAGGAAGAGGCCTTTTAGGCACATAAAAGCCAGTTTGGCCCCTTACAGTAGAAAAGAAATAGAAGGGTAATCAGCCTAAGTATCAACAAAGTAAAAAATAAGACTAGACATAGAAGTTAGGTTAAATTTTAAAAGTCAAATCTAAACAATAGACTTAAACGTCTAGTGCCTAAATATCCATAGCTAAGAATGCATTGCTGCCTTAGTGTGAACATTGTAACAGAAGACATAAAGGCACATGTTGGATGACTATGTTAGGAATATGTTAGAGATATGACTCCAAAGGCCATATTGCTAGAGATTATCCAATAAAGCCTATGGATTTTGCCCAAAAGAAAGGCAAGAAAGATACAAAAGATTGAGTTAGAGGTAGTCAAAGAGACAAGTTAGAGAGCAGAGCACCAGTCAGACAATATGCCATTAGAACAAGAGAAGAAGCTGATGAACTAGAGGTGATAGCAAGTGCTTTCCTACTTTTTAATTTACCTACTTTAGTCTTTATAGATTGAGGTTCCCCATATTTATATATCTACACTATATAGGCACAAGATCAGAGTTTAAATCTAAGATGTTGTATATAAAGATTCTTATTACCAACCCGATAGGGCAGCATGTCTTAGTGAATAAAGTCTATAAGGAATGTCCTTTATTTGTATAAGGACATGAGTTTACAGCTAATCTTATTAAGTTGCCTTTTAATGAGTTTGACCTAATCTTGGGCATGGATTGGTTATCCAAGTATCATGTAGTGGTGGATTGTAGAAAGAAGCATATCTCTCTCAGGATAGAGGATGGACCAAAGGTTATAGTTGTAGGTGAGAGGTTAAACTTTATGTCCAATGCGATATCAGCAGTTGTAGCTAAGAGGATGATAAGAAAAGGGCACTAAGCTTATTTGTCCCATATGTATGACACTAAAAGAGATAAACCAGGTGTAAGTAAAATGTTGATTGTATTAGCGTTTATTAACATTTTCCTAGAAGAGCTTCCCGATTTACTACCAAAACGGGAGCATGAATTTAGGATTAATGTGTTACAGGGTACAATGCCAGTTTCTATAGCTCCTTATAGGATGGCTCCTATAGAGTTAAAGGAATTAAAAGTCCAATTGTAAGAGTTGTTAGAAAAAGGTTTTATTAAGCTGAGTGTATCACCATAAGGAGCATATATACTATTTATGAAAGAAAATGATGGTTCTCTAAAGCTATATGTATATTATCAGTAGTTAAATAAAGTGACTATCAAGAATAAGTATCCACTACCATATATTAATGATTTGTTTGATCAGGTCAGAGGAGTAGGTGTGTTTTCCAAGATTGACTTGAGGTCTAGATATTATCAATTAAGAATTAAAGAGTTAGATGTGCCTAAGATAGCTTTTAGAACTAGATATGGCACTATGAGTTTTTGGTAATGTTGTTTAGGCTTACCAATACTCTAGACACCTTTATGGATTTGATGAATCGAACCTTTCATATGTTTTTGGACCAATTTATCGTAGTGTTTATTAATGATATCCTAGTTTATTCAAAGAATAAAGAAGAGCATGAGTAGCATTTAAGGCTAGTTTTGCATATGTTAATAAATGAAAAGCTTTATGCCAAGCTTAGTAAATATGAGTTTTGGTTGGATAAGGTGTCCTTCTTGGGATATATAGCTTTAGCAAATGGCATTCATGTCAATCCTAACAGGATTAAGGCTATTATAGAATAGAGGCCACCTAAGAACACTATTGAAATCAAGAGTTTGGGTTTAGCAGGCTACTATAGGCAATTTGTCAAAGGATTTTCTATAACTACAGCACTAATGACTCACCTATTGAGAAAGAATGCTAAGTTTGTTTGGGATGATAAGTGCCAAAAGAGTTTTGATAAGTTAAAAGTGATGTTGACCAAGACTCCTATTCTTACATAACCAACATTAGGGAAGGATTTTATCTTTTATAGTGATGCATCCTTAAATGGATTGGGTTACGTGTTTATGCAAGATGTAAAAGTTATTGCCTATACCTCCGACAGCTAAAACCATATAAGAAGAATTATCCTACTCATGATTTAAAACTTGCAGCCATTGTGTTTATGTTAAAGATATATTATCTCTACGGAGAGAAATGCTATGCTTATACATATCACAAAATCTTGAAGTACCTTCTTACATAGAAAGAGTTAAATTTGAGACGATAGAGATAGATGGAGTTAATAAAGGACTATGACTATCTTATTGACTACCATTTAAGGAAAGCTAATATTAAGCTCAAGTTTATGAATGATGGCACTTTGTCAGTCGAGTTGCAAGTGAAATTGAGTTTGTTGCAATAAGTAAAATATGCACAGAAGGAAGATCATAGGCTTATAAATGTCATAAGTATAACTTAAAAGGGAAAGCCTACTAAATATAAGATTAAGAATGATGGTTAATTGTATTATCATGATCATCTTTGAGTTTCAGATATAGAAGATTTGAGAAAGCAGATTTTGCTAGAAGTTTATAAGGCTCCATATATTATACATCCTAGTAGCACCAAAATGTATCAAGATTTGAGACCTTATTATTAGTGGCCAAGTATGAAAAGGAATATGTCAAAATTTGTGACTAGATGCCTCACTTGTCACCAAGTGAAGGTTGAGCATTAGATTCCATTTGGATTGCTTCAACCTATAACAATGCCAAAATGAAAATGGGATAAAGTCACCATGGATTTTATGGTTGAATTGCCTATGAAAAAGAACAAGCATGATTCTATTTGGGTAGTAGTAGACAGTCTGACCAAGTTTACACATTTCATACTAGTAAGGATAAACTTCTCTTTAGAGAAACTAGCAGAGTTATACATCGATGAGATTTTCAGACTGCATAAAATGTCTTTTTCCA
>CANXYI011843230.1:0-17324 GCA_948208565.1 Hura crepitans
TCATAATTACTCATATAGTCCAAGATCATACATATATTGCATATATATGTTGTCTCATATATTTATGTGTGTTGCTTATGGAATTCATAAAATATCTAATATATTAAAAGAATGCATAAGCCATTCGGCCAAGCCACCAAATAAAACTCCATATATGCATTATTGCATAAGCATGCACATTTCCATAATACACAAAAAAGACATAACATTCTTAAATTTTAGCCTACTAGCCAACATCACAACCATAAATTTAACCATTTAGAAACTCATGAATCTACATTCAATTACATTCCACCAAACTCAAAACTTAGAATTTAGGCACTTGAAGATTTTGGCCATTACTAACAAAAACTCACCAGACAATAAAACATATCATTATGCTCATTATCCATTAACCATATTTTTTTTACATAACAATTCATCCTTTCTGATAGTATGAATGGACCATAAACACATAAACACACACCTTGCATGTTTTGACCACCATACACTAAAGGCATACATCATTATGATCATTCATAATTCACCCCAAAAACATAACATTTCCACACATACATACTTCACACATAGCACATATTAATTATACATGTTAAACATTAATTACATAACACCATAACATCATAAATGCCATCTAAAATTAATGTCTAAGCATATATTTAGTTGGATTCACATACCAAAAACCCAAAATGCACCAAAATGATGCGGTTATGCCTTCTCTTTTCCTTTTAAACCAGCCGATCTCTCTTTCTCTACATATACAATTACAACCTCATTTTAGAAAATCTATAATAAATCTAATATAACTTCAAAAATAATAATGACCGCATATAGTTGTTAGGCACCTGTAGAGTTTAGGAAAAATGCTAAAGCCGAATAAAAAATAGGTTACTATTTATTTATACCTTAAAACTCAAATTTCTTTTAATTCTAGTTCAGCTAGTATTAAGGAAAGATTTCACGATATATAGTGATGCTTCATTGAATGGGTTAGGATGTGTGCTCATGTAAGAAGGCAAGTTAGTTGCATATGCTTCAAGATAGCTGAAGCCTCATGAAAAGAACTACCCCACTCATGATTTAGAGCTTACAACACTAATGTTTGCTCTAAAGATCTGAAAGCACTATCTATATGGGGAAAAGTGTTATGTTTACATAGATCATAAGAGTTTGAAGTATCTTCCCACATAGAAAGAGTCAAATTTGAGGCAAAGAAGGTGGATAGAGTTAATAAAGGACTATGATTGCCTTATTGACTATCATCTAAGGAAAGCCAATGTGGTGGTAAATGCTCTTAGTAAGAAGTTCATATCGGCTTTAAGCGCCATGAATGTTAGCTTAAAGTTGCTAGATGATAGAGGTTAGTTAGCAAAATTATAGATCAAGCCAAGTTTTTAACAACAACTGAAAGATGATCAGAAGGATAACCATAGACTTATGAATGTTATTAGCATGGTTCAAGAGGGAAAGCCTACTAAGTATGAGATCAAGAGTGATGGCTATCTGTATTATCATAATCATCTATGTATACCTGATGTTAAAGATCTAAAGAAGCAAATCTTGTAAAAGGCTCATAATGCACTATATGCTATACATCCTGGTAGTACTAATATGTATTAGGATTTGAAAATAGCTTATTGGTGGCCAAGCATGAAGAGAGATGTAGTTGAATTTGCAAACAGATGGCTTACTTGTCGACAAGTTTAGGCTGAGCATCAAGTTTCATCTAGATTGCTTCATCATATAGCAATACCATAATGGAAACGGGATAGAGTCACTATAGATTTTATGGTTGGGTTGCCAATGACAAGAAGTACGTGTGATTCAATATGGTAGTGGTTGATAGATTGACTAAGTCAGCACACTTCATACTTATAAGAATAAACTAATCCTTAGAGAAGCTAGCTAAGTTATATATTGATGAGATAGTGCAATTGCATGGTGTGCCGTTATCTATTATTTTTTATTGAGATCTAATGTTTACATCAAGGTTTTGAAAGAAACTCCATAATGCCTTGGGTACTCAACTCAACTTCAACACGGCATTCCATCCATAAACGGACGGCCAATCAAAGAGAATCATTCAAGTTCTTAAAGATATGTTGAGAATTATGCTATTGAGTTCAAAGGAAGTTAGGATCATTATCTTTCATTGGCAAAGTTTACTTATAATAATAGTCACCAAGTGAGCCTAAGCATGGCTCCTTATAAAGCCTTATATGGAAAAAGATGCAAAAGTCTTTTGTGTTAGAGTGAGCTTAATGAGAGCAAGCTTATAGTGCTAGATTTGATTAAGGATATAGAAGAGAAAGTAAAGATTATCAGAGATAGGCTTAAGGTTGCTTTTGATAGATAGAATTCCTATGCAAATCTGAAGAGGAAGAGCATTCTATATGAAGTAGGGGATAAGGTATTTCTTAAGGTATCTTTATGGCAAAAGGTGTTGAGGTTTGGCAAAAAAGGTAAGTTGAGTCTACAGTTTGTTGGCCCATATGAAATAACTAAACATGTGAGACCATTGGCTTATATATTATCTTTACTTCTCGAGCTGTAGTAAATACACGGTGTATTCCATGTGTCAATGCTTAAGAGATATAGATCAGATTTGTTGCATGTGTTATTAGTTAAAGAAGTGGAAATTCAGCCAGATCTATCTATAAAGAAGAGCTAGTTAGAATTATAGCTCAAGATGTTAAGGAGTTACGAAATAAGACTGGGCCTTTGGTGAACGTACTGTGGTGACATCATGGCATGGAAGAAGCAACTTGGGAGAGTGAGGCTGAGATAAAAGAATAGTATCTATAATTGTTTAAATTGGATAATTTTAAGGACAATTTCTCTTAAGAGGGAAAGAAATGCAATGCCCTAAAAATCTCAACTTATGAATAGTATTTCCTAAAATGAGTAGTGTTTTTTGAAACCCAGGTCACACTAATTTTACTGAATAGAAGTATTAGCCATATATAATATTGGGCAAATTTTGGAGTCAATTTGAAGTTATTTAGATAGTTAAAAATGATAGTTAAGATTTTACGGTAGTGTCACATGAATAGTGACTCAGTTTTAGCTGAACCGTAAAATATTCAATTTTTTCTTAGAAAATTCTAGGATTGATACAATTTAAAACTTAAATATTACAAATAGTCTATTGGCATTGGAATTGGAATTTTTAAATATTGGCTGGTATTTTTACTAAAATTGGGGATTGATTAAAGTATGATTTTTAATTCAATTTTTTTCATTTTTTGAACACAGATTTCTAGGGGTTGATGGACTTTGATGTAATGATTTTATGGGATAGTTGGAGTGTTAATTAAGGGTTATTTTGGGCTTAGAATAAAAAGAAAAGAAGGGAAAAATGGTAGCAATTAGATTATAAGTTGATATAACCTTAGCCTTTTATTTGTTTGACCCATGTCAAAGTCAAATGGGATATAAAAAGGGGTGGTTAAGGTAAGAATAGTAGCTGCCTAAACTCTATTTCTTCTTTTTTATATGCTGATGCCATGGATGACACCTCAATCTCTCTTTTTTCTTTCATTTCTTCAAACACCATTAATTCCTCACATCTAAACCATTATTCCATCCCTCCATCATCCCTAGAGCTCATTAAAAGTGGAAAATTGAGAAAAGATTGGAAGAATTAGAAGATTTAAGGTATGGTTGAATAGTACCTAAAATTTGAAGTATAAGTTTTTCTTTGGGCTTTATATTTTTCCTGTGATCCTTAGGTTCTTAAGAATACTTAAATAGGTTAGATTGATTTTTAAAGGTGTGCATGATTTTTAGTGCTTTTCCTAAAATTGTGCCTATTATGTGTATGTAAAGAAAGAAGGTGTAAGTGGAGGAAAAGGGAAAGATAAGGTTTGATCAAGGCTTGGAGGTGTATTTTGACATATAAGTAAGTGTATTCAACCTAAATTATGTATGCCATTAGTTAGTTAGACATTATTATGTGTGCATGTGTTATGTAATTAATGATATCTCATGAATTTGGTGTAATGGTGTTATATTGACATTATGTTCATGGTGAATAATGTGTGTGATTATGTTGTTATAATATTCTGGGCACATTGGTGCCTTGAATAGGTAAGGCTGAATGCCTCTAGAGTATAGATGTTTATGTTTTAGGTTAAAAAGCCATGCATTATGTTTATGTATGTGGTAGATTAGATGATGTAAGGTATATCTAAATTTAGGTATAATATGGGTATGTGTTGTGAGGTTTGGTAATAAATGCTTATATGAGATGCTTAGATGGAGATGTAATGTTATGAGAATTGAAATGGAAGTTTTATGAGATTTAATGAATAATGAAATGTTATATGTATTATAATTACATATTTATACACATATTAGTCTTACATGTATAACATGATAAAAGTAAAGTGCATTGAGATGTTTGTGTCAAATTAAGTGTTATAATAGTCAATTTAAGATCTTCTTGCCAATTGAGCATTTTTTTTTCATCTTTATGCTTAATGTACATGTTTCATTTGATGCACCCAAGTGTAAGAGAAGGGTATGGATTAATGGCCATCAAGGTAAATAGATGATGATCTTCTAATTGCATATAATGAATGAATCTTTCATATGAGCAAAATAGCATGGGATATACATATATGACATTATGGCTTGTATATGGCCAAAATGAGTAAAGTCATGTGATGAGCTTATATTTGAGCTAGATTGATAACTATGATCTATATAAGGTTATAATCACATATGGAAGCATAAGTGGTATTGTATACTCATGAATGTAATAATGGATGTGCATTGTCATATAAATATTGGAAACAATGTAAGATGGATTAAAAGCTACTTAAGAAGGTGAAACATAAATAATAATAGTAAAGCCCCATACGATTAGACAACCTAGATTGGATCAGTTGATCTATTAACTCGAGAGTCATAGCAGCTACTAGGGTACCCAGGGGACCATATTTGGCTTGTAAGCAATTATATGTGACCTTCGAGTAATATTTGGCCTTCAGGCAACATTTGGCCTCTGGGCACTATTTGTCCTTTTATCTAATTTTGGTTTATTGTCTTTTGGTATAGGCATAATTTGATTAATTTAATTTAAAGGTTAGAATGGTGGATGATAAATAGAATTTACACATATGTGAAATAGTGAGCTTATTGAAAATGTTATGAATAACTAACTTTATATGAATTGTTTATTATGTTCATTATGATCTAATGATCATGCATGAATAATCCTTTTTAAGTTAAATTGAGTTTGAGTTCTTCAATACTTATATATGCATTTGATGGGGTATGTATGATCATATTAAGAGATAAATAATATATGACTACTGATTTTGCATGATATGCATGCGTGTATACATAAGTTAAATTGAATACACCACTAAGCATTTGCTTAGTGCATCTATTTATCTTATGATACGTAGGTTAAGGAAAAACATACTAGAGTCAAAGCCTCAATATTAGAAGACTAATCAAGAGAAGAATTCTTTTGGTATTTCTTTTATTTTCTCTAGTATGATAATATGATGTATTAACATATTGGCACTCTTATGTAATTAAGGGATTAAGCCTAATCTATGCTATAAAAGTATTTTGTAACTCTAAAAAAATAATACTACAACTTTCTTACTAAGAATGTATAATGTTGCTTGACTTGTTTGATATCTTTTCCTTCTGGAATGTATAATGTTGCTTAACTTGTATGATATCTTTTCCTTCTACGTGCTTGATATATGTTGAATTTGATTCGGATGTGTTATTTGAAGGGTCAGATGGATCTAAATGATATTGTGGGATTTGAGAAATGCTATTTTTATGCATGTTACTATTGGTATAGTGCTTAATACAGTTATTATGCTGTCAAAATTTTGCCATAAGAACCCAAATAGTATACCTTAATAATTGAATTTTGGAAACCCGTATTTTTCAAATAGTATACCTTAATAATTGATTTTTGGAAACCTGTATTTTTTTTACTCATACATACAAAGATTTGCTTGTAAATCAAATAATAAGGCTTTAATTAATCTTGGTTTTTCATAAGAGGTAAACAAATATTAATTTGTGTGCCCCTCTTTATTCATGTCCGGTGATCAAGTTAGGTAAGGGGTATCATAAGAGATTTAGCCCTTTGCCATCTTTTTAACTAACTTTTCTTATGCCACTTGGTCAATGCCAATTGGAGAACCTCTACCTAGTTTAGCCATTCAGCTAGTGTATGCCAATAAGACTAGAGTAAGAAGCTAGTGTTCTTATCATAGATAACAAAAATTGGAATTCTAGTTAACCTTGTCACTAGAATTCCAAGAACAACAGTATGGGAGAGATGATTTTTTATTCCAAAGGTTAAGTTAACTATACATAAATGATAGAAGTGTATGGCCAACATTCTTACAGTTGTCAAGTGTTGTAAATATATGTGTAAAGAGAGGTATTTCAAAGGACATTATCCCACATCTCTTAGCTAAGACATCTTCCTAAGTGTTTATATATCACCTCACAACCATTAGCTAGTAAAGAGCAAATAAAAGGGATAGGCTCGTGCGCACGAGCACTAGACCGAAAGCCCAGTTTTAGTGTAAGTCAATTGATTTACCCTTTACATGTGAAGAAGACACGAGGGCTCAGTCCATGAGAATATTTTAATTTCGAGATTAATTTTAATTTTCATATATTAAAATTAATTTTTTTCTTATTTAAACTAGTCCATTTTTTACCAAGTAAAAACTAGTTAGCCTCTTGTGGTTATTGCTAATGGAGTAATAAGCAATGAATAAATAGAGTGTGTATGTAATGTGATAATGTAGCATCATAGCAAGATATGAAAGCCATATGATAACTATCTCATTTAACCATAGTTGATAAGACACGAAGGTATAATAAAATGGATGGCTTTATGAGATAAGATTTAAAGAGTGTAACTAGGTAAGCATACTAAGATGGATAACAAGACATTGTGTTTTATGATATTGAAAATAGTGGTTGAGTAACATAGGTGTATATGACTACATGAGAAATGGTATTGATGGTAAAATGAGTAAGGAAAGCATAAAACTAATTGAGTTAAACGAGCAACATGAATAATAATTAGAGCTAGCCCATATTAGCTAGGCCACTTACTGGATAGTTTAACTGGTCAACTAGAGAGTTAATAGCTGTTAGTGGCTTTAGTGTATGTGGATCATCACTTATTTGTATGGTATGGTGGGTGTAGCCATAGAGGTTATAAAGGTGAACTCTACACACTTAGGGTATTGGGTGGTCCACATGGACTGATCCCCATTACCATATTGTTTGGATATTGAGAAGTTCACATGGGCTAATCCTTACTATCCATTAATGTTGGGATATTGGGAGGTCCATTAGGGCTAATCCCTTTTATACCTTCTGTTGGGAGGTCTAGTAGGACTGATCCTTGACACTCTAATATTGGGAGGTCCCGATGAATTGATCTATGCTATAGGGTGGATATAAGTAAGTGTAGCTATCAAAGTTCATAATGTGGGCCACTACACAGGGATAATATTATAGCTATTTTCAAGGTTACTAACCAACTATTGATATGATTCTATGTGGTAGGAATTAACACTAATGATTAGGTGAGTCCTACAATTTTTGGGATCATGAAAGGACAGGATGACCTCTTTAGTGCCAATATTCATAAAAGTTTACAAGGTCTATCATTTGTATTAGAGATCAAAGGTCAATCTTATTAGTCAAATAAGGGACTAGGCTATAATAGGAAAGGGGAGCTGAGTTCTATAAAGACATATGATGTGCATGCTCCTCTTGATTACTACTTTGTGAAAAGGAATCGTGAAGGCACTTACTATGGTGAAGTAGATTTTTTTGAGGTGGGAGACCTAAATAATCCAAGATTCCACATTTTTAATGATATTTTCAACTAGAAAACCATGGCCATCATTAAGACTAAAGAAGATGAAGTGGATGAACTTGTAGCCTACCTAAAAAACATGAGCCTTAAAAAAGATTTTACTGAAGAACTTTATTCTAAAAATCTTATTGATAAAGCCATGAAGATTGAGCCTATAAATGTACAAGATGAGACTACCAAGAAAAAACCTGAAGGGAAGATCGAGATAGTTAACAAGTATGCTACTATAGATGATGCTATTACTAAATTTTGATGATCTTTTTTGCTTATAAAAATGATGATTAGATTTTGTAACTAAACTTGTAGAGGTTGATGACCTCTTTATTTCTAAGACTAATGACATGTCAGTTGTTTTTGCATACTAGTGTGATATCATGCCAAATGGCATATTGCATCATGACTAAAACCATACACATATATTCGATATTAAATTAGTTAAAATTGAATATTTTAATATTAGCACAAAAAATGAACCTAAAAATATTTTATTGCATTTGACATTACCCTTGAAGAGAGAAAGATTCAAGAGATTAATAATAAATACAAGTAGGTGTTCACATTAACTTATTAAGACATGCCCGGCATAGATAGATCAATAATGGAGCATGCCATTCGAACCCATAAAAGGCTAAGGCGGTAAAACAAAAATTGAGGCATATGAGACCAGAATAGGCTAAAAAATCAAAGAGGATGTTCATAATCAGATTAAGTCCAAGTTTTTAGAAGAGGTAAAGTGGCCAACCTAGCTAATAAATATGGTTCCAGTACCAAAGAAAGATGGAAGAGTAGGAATGTGTATAGATTACCAAGATATGAATAAGGCTTGTCTAAAAGATGATTTTTTAGTCCTAATATTGATGTTTTAATTGATAGCACAACTATGCTAGCATGTTTAGTTTTATGGACGAGTATGCCAGGTATAATTAGATTTTAAACAAGATTACCGATAAAGTTAAAACACCCTTTATTTACAATGGGGTAATATATGCTATAAGGTGATGCATTCATGTTAAAGAATGTCAGAGCAACTTATCAAGCAACCAAAATCCTTAAGGACTTAATCATAAAGAAGTAGTAGTATATGTGGATGATATAATGATTAAGTTTGCAACTAAAGAAGGTCATTCTGAAGCTTTGGAAATGTTCTTTAAATGAATTGATAAGTATAATATGCATTTTAACCCAAAGAAGTATGTGTTTGGGTTCACTTCTAGAAAGTTGCTTGGGCATGTGATCAATCAAAATGGTATAGAAATAGATCCAAATAAGGCTAGAGTGATCATTGAGATTCCTACTCATAAAATAGAGAAAAAAATAAAAGGATTTTTTTAGCAAGATTCAATGCATCAGTAGGTTTATTGCTAAGCTAACCACTATCTATGAGTTGATTTTCAAGCTATTGAGAAAAGGATAACACTATGAGATGGAATGAATATTGTCAAGAATCTTTCAATAGAATAATGCAGTATTTGACCAATCTTTCAATTCTGAGACCCTTACAATTACATTATATTTTAATTATATACCTAGCAATTGAACAAAGTTTAGTGGGAGCTATGTTGGCTCAAAAGGATAAATTTAGAGTAGAATTGTCTATCTACTATTTGAGTAAGAAACTTCTGCCTTATGAAAAGCATATGCTGAGGTTAAAAAGATTTGTTTGTTTGTAATTTTGGCCTCAAAGATATTAAGGCCTTAATTTCAGTCTTATAAGGTATAAGCTATAGCTAAGCATAATCCACTCAAACATCTTTATTCTGCTCTCTACTTATTTAGAAAATTAAGCAAATGGCTAGTACTATTGTAGGAGTTTGACGTCGAGTATATCAAACAAAAGACCATAAAAGGAAAAACAGTGGGTAAGTTCTTGGCATAACAACCAATTGAGGGTGATTAGTATGAGTTTGAATTTTCTGATGAGACTTTAAATGTCATTATAGAGAAAAGGTAGAAGGTATACTTTAATAAAATATATAACCAAAAAAGGCTAGTGCAGGAGTTATTTTGGTTACCCTAGAAGGAGAAATAATCTAGTTTGCAAAGAAGTTGAACTTTTGAGCAACAAATAATGTAGTAAAGTATGAGGCCTATATCTCTAGATGAGAAGCTACACTAGTTTTGGGAGCAAAGTCTGTAGAAGTATATAGAGACTTCATGTTGGTAGTACACCAAGCTTGAGAAGAATAGGTAGTAAGAGAAGACAAGTTAGTTCTATATAAAGAATTCTTAAGTCAATTAATCTCAATGTTCAAAGTCTGTACTTTTTATCATTTTCCAATGGAAAAAATTAGATACCAGATGGATTGGCCATTTTAGTATTAGTATAGGATAATTTGATGATACAAATATGAAACCAATTGTAGCTCTAACAAGCCATGCTTTGAGAAAAAGTAGATTATGGTGATAAAGGAATTTGATGGGAAACCTTAGTATTTTGACATATAATAGTATTTGGAAGGTCAAGTTTATACAAAAAATGCTTATGAAAAATATAGGGCGATGCTAAGAAAATTAGCGAGACAATTTATCTACTTTGAGGGTAATCTATACAGGAGGATGCTAAATGGATTACGACTTCAATGTATAGAAAAAATATAGGCAAAAAGGACTCTAAAAGAGAGACACACAAGATATTGTGAAACATATACAAACAATCTCTACTTAGCCAAGAAGAAGATGAGATAAGGATTTTGTTAGTTAACCATAAAAACAAACTGTGTAGAATTTGTTAAGATGTGTGAAAATATGTTAGATGCATGTAGAAATGGGGCACTTTACACCAGTAAAACTACACAGCTTGATAAGTCCTTAGCCATTTATAGCTTAGGGAATAAATATCATTGAAGAGATAAGGCTAATAGCTTTGAATGGTCATAGGTGCATTAACATAGCAATTGATTACTTCTCAAAATGGATAGAAAGTCATCTCACACAATCAAGTGGGAACAAAATAAATGGCATAGTTTATAAAGAAATACCTCATCTATAAATATAAGGTCCTATATTATTGAGTTTTATGGACTTATGCACAATAGAAATTAAACATCCATGGCACCCTTAGCAAAGGTTGGAACAATGAAAAATTGAAAAACAAAAATTAAAGAAATCACAAAATTATAAATTATCATAAATTCTCTATGCGATTCCTAATTGCAAATTTTTGCCTCACCAGGTTGTCGCAAACCATAATGATCCTCTCAAAAACACCTCTAAGGTATCCATACTAGTAATGAATTCAATGAGAACTCTCTAAGAGGTATGCAAGTGAATTTTATTTCTAGGTGCTAGTAAGAAATCAAATTCAAGAAGGAATAAAAAAGGTGAACGCTATTTAAAAAAAAGAAGGTGAAGGCTTAAAAGAAGTTGAATTTGAGACAACGGTAGAGAATTGTTCTCTTTATTATGGCTCTCCTATTATGAAAAGATTTTAGAGTGTTTTTATACCATTTTTATTCACCCCTAGGTCAAATTTTCTAACCCTTAAAACCTTAAAAGGCTGAACAAAAAAAATGAGATTTTAATTAATTTATTAAGAGGCCCAATTCTAACCCAATCACTTAAAACATTTAATTAACACTTAATTAATGTTTTAATCTTTTCTCTTAGGCTCTAAGCCCAATAAGCCTTCTCATTTTATTTCTCCTCATTTAATGACATACCATATCATTAAATACTTTATAGTTTTACCTTATTAATCTACTCCTATCAGTGTGTGACCCTATTGGTTTTCAAAGCAACTTGGCAACACATAGTGAATGGTTTCCTAATCCAACTAGGACTCTATAGAATCAATCCTATTGAATTAATACCAATTCTCTAATTGATATAACACTTATGTACAAGTCAAGAGAGGCATCTAGCTATGCATTATGACCACCCAAGTGTTAAAAAGTCAAGTGGCTTGACTTAACCTTTCCATATACAATTACAGTGCAATGAATTCCTTTCACTATCTTTTATCCCATCTAGTTTAGAGTATAAACTTATGTTAACTCAAAGCTTAACTAAGTATGTCTAATTAGGCCTTAGACATATTGTTCTGATAATTTTACCTTTATTCTAAAATTGCCCTTAGTGAATCACATTCACACATGGCATCTTACTTTGGCCAAAGATTCCTAAATAAAGATTACTCATCAAAACTATGAGATAAACTCCCTAATATAATCTAGGGTGGTGAATCCTTTGTTGATTACTACCCTATCTTCAAATATGTCATGCTGTACCCAAGCACCTTGCTATGTATACTTTTTGTTTGAAGTAAAAGCTTTGGACTTAAAGTATGTCACTCCATATTTAAGATAGTTAGTGATCTCAAATCTAAAGATATTTACACCATTGATATGATGAGATACTTTCACTAACATAAATTAAGTATCCATGTGAAGATCTCATAGTAGGTCTCTAATGTACTTACTTCCTAAGCAAGCATCCATATGTTAACTCCAAGCATCTCTATGCTTATAGTTTGTGAGAAATACTAATTGATATAATCAAGAAGTATAACATGTGTTAATCTATCTACATTAACAATGTCCCATCTTGTTAATATTATGATCAGGGATATTTAGGTATATCATATTTGCATGCAATAAGAGTCTCACATCATAAACACTTTATGATCTGCTCTACATTGTGATTTCATACCAGGGACTTTATAATATACTTTAAGACATTGTAATTATAAGTAGTATATAAAAGTACCATGATATAAATAAAAATGCCTTTTACATTAATTCACAAGGTTTAAATACATGAATATAACCCTATTACATGAGCTCTAGGGCATACTTTCAAGGAGCAACTTGGGATTTTTTTGGCAAAGTATAGCATTCAACATCACAGGTCCTCTCTTTACAAACCTTAGGCAAATAGCATGATAGAAGCAAAAAATAAGAACTTAAAGAGAATTTTATCAAAGATGATAGAGACCTACTAGGATTAGGTTAATAAACTACCTTTTCATTATGGGGATATAGAACTTTAATCATAAAATCTATAGGATACTCTTCATTCTCTTTGGTGTATGGTTCAAAAGTCGTATTACCTATTAAGCTAAAAATTCAATCATGAAGAGTTGCTCTTAAAGATAAAATACTAGAGATAAAATAGGTAGAGAACAAGCATCAATAACTAGCTCTCTTAGATGAAAAAAGGATTCATGCTTTATATCACAACAAAATTTATCTAAAGTGTATCATAAGAGCTATTAAAAAAAGTTAAAGCCCTAATCCTTATAGGAAGGAGACCTAGTAAAGTCCTTATTTACTTAAGCAATTGCTATTAAAGGGAGATGCAAAGGTTACTGACTTGAAAGGGAATGAATTCAAGGAAACTATTAATGTTGATCGATTGAAGAAGTTTTTCTATTAAAAAAAAGGTTTGCTAGGTTAAAAACCCAAAAAAAGAAACCTAAGCAAAAGTTAGAGCACCTTATTGAGGCGAAAACCTTGTAAAATGCTTGTTAAGTTATATTCATTGCGCACATTCTTGGTGTCATCTTGCTCTTTTATATCATATGAAGTATTCAAAAACCACTAAATTATGTGTGGGTGCTCTTTAAGTCCTTGATAATATGAGTTTATTATATGTTGTAATGTCATTTTGAAGTTAATCAAAAGTTACAATTTGATGTTTAAAAAAAAAAGCCTGCTGGTGTGAAAACTTCCTTTAAAAGGCACATCATGCAAACTTCAAGTAGCCCGCTAGTGTGAAAACCTCCTTCATAGGGGCATATTAGGCAATAGTTAAAGCACTTCCTGCTAATGTGGAAACCTCCTTTAAGGGGTGGGTGCATTAGGCAAAAGTTGGGGCACAAGCCATTATTAAAAGTATGCCCTAGTGCTTGCATGTAATAGGGAAATTTTATGTACATAATAAACTTCAGTTTACAACAAAATACATTTCTTTTATATCATGGCACTTTTATATATTACATATAATTATTTACAATGTCTTAAATCATGTTATAAAGTCCCCAGTATAAAATCATAGTACAAAGGAAATCATGAAGTGTTCATGATATGAGATTCCTATAAAACCCTGATTTTGTGAATAGTACTTCTCGAGCATTAATAGTATTTCTTAAGCAACTAAGTCACATTGAGGTGGTCGAAGAGGAATACTAGTCATAGAACTATGATGAACAAAATAATGATGAAAATGAAGTTATTTGCATTAACCACTAAACCAATAAAATTTTTCACGTTGATATCTTATGAATAGTGACCTTAGTTTACATGAGTTGTAAAATAGTTGGGGTGTGCCTAAACTGACCTGAAAATAGCATGACTTAAAGGTCAAAAATTTTAAATAGTCCAATAGTGTTGAAATCAAAATTTTTTGACATCGATTATTATTTTATTTGAATTTCTTGAAAATGCAATCAGTTAATTAGCTAAGTTCTCATTGGGTTTTGGACCTAAGATTTTAAAAGTCTCTAAATTGAGAATTTTTGTAATTTTTAACACTAAGACAAAATTTTAGAGGTATTTAACATTAAAATCATATTTTTGAAGCTTAAAATATGAATAGGATTAATCGAGACTGTTGGATCACTATATGGCATGATCATGGCCATCCTTGCTCTTAATTTAAAAGGGTGCATGTGTGTGTGTGTCATATGAGATCAAAACAAACCACCATCCTCCTCCATCCTTTAAGGCTAATGCCATTAATGCCTTTTCTCTCTCCTGTCTTTTGTTTCTTCATTCTCTCTCAAATCTCCACCAAATGTCAAACTTGAGACATAAAAAAATCATCTATATCATCTCTAAAAGATAATCAATTTTGCATGAATAGGTGGTTTGGAGGCAAAAAGAGACATTTGAAAATTTAGTGTTTTGAACTGCTAAATTAAGGTAACCCCTAAAATTAAACTCTATCACTTTTTTATGTAGTTAAATATGCTCTAAAACATGATTATAGTGTTCTTTTTTAATTTGGAAGTGTATAGATTTTTCTATGAATTTTTATAAATTATTTTATATTATAGAATTTAGAGAAATTGGAGGATAGAAAAATTAAGGGCAAAGAGAAGCTATAAAATGTCATTTAGGACACCAAATAACCTCTCTGTAAGTGTATTCGATAAAATATATGAGTGTATGTTTATGTTGTGAAATATCCATATTAGGTGCATTATGTAAATGGCTTGAATTTAGGGATTAGAATAACCTTAAAATGAAGGTTAGGATATATTAGGGTTTAAGGAATTCAAATTAACTAATGTGAATGGAAAACAAAATAAAAATAAAGTAAGGAAGAAAAAGGAGTAGTGATCACATTTTATGTAAAAATAAGGACAGAGTAGAAATTATTGAATTTGTTGTGTAATTGACATAGTTAAGGTACATTAAGATTAAATGTATGAATATAATATGCATGAAATATGTGCATCAATGAATGCATGAACTGTTGATAATGTGAGTATAAAACATGTGAATGTTGTGTAATGAGATATGCAGTGGATAATGTACATTGGCACAATGCATTTGATAATGTGTGTGAACTATTCGATAAGGTGTGTAATGGAAATCATGAAATGGTATAGAATAATGCAAATGTCATAAGGAAAGGGAATGTGTAATGATGGAATAAGAATGGCATTATTAGATTAATGGCATGAATGGCCATTTGATATGGCAATGTATTTGTGACGAAATAACAAATGTGTATACGAACATGAATTAGAAATTGTGATTGGAAATGATATGAGAAAGGTGTACATAAGACATGTAAATCATATTTAAGGAAATAGATAAGTGAATAGCCCATATATCTTAGATAACTTGCTGGATAGGTTAATTGATCAACTAGGGAATGTAGCAGCTACTAAGACACTTCGGTGTCATTATCTATACATGTTGATATTTAATTATACTTGATTATAAAAAAGGGTGCAGCTATCAAGAGATCCAATAGAACAACTGCACGTATTCTAAAGTGGGTGCAGCTACTGAGAGGTTTAACAAGACCACTGCACATATATGTATTGATTATTTTGATAATATTGATTATAATGTGACTCCAACCGTCAGGAGGTCCAATAGAACCACCGTATATAATCTAAAGTGGGTGTAACTACTAGGAGGTTCAATAGAACAATTGAACATTATATTAATATTGTAACGGCCATAAGTTAAGGCTCTGTGAATAATACCACTAAGGCAAAAAAGTGTTCTAGAGTGCTAAGTCACATTCATGAGGCTTGAGGTAGGGGTACTGGTCATGAAACTTTGAGAGGCCATAAAATGATAAAATTGACTTAACTTAAAGATTTAGCAAAGCCAATAAATTATTTTAGGTTGTAACCTAGTAGGTCATAGGCTCAAATGGAGTCGGGTCAAAAATGACTTAGGATGTGCCTAGATAGACCTGAAAATGCCACACCCTGAAGGTTAAAAATTCCCTTGAGTCCATTGGTGAAAGAATTTTTGAATTTTGAGGTCATTTGCAAATTTTCTAAATTCTGAGGTTTTGCATGTAAATTGAGGTAGTTGGTTAATTACTCTGTTTGTGGAATTTGGCTTGAAATTCTATGAACCCCTAAATGGGACCAATCTAGGATTTTTAAAATAAATGCAATGATTTTTAGTGATCTAAGTGATTTTTAAAAAATCCCTAAAGTTTCTACTAAAATCGAGCTTCTTCAGGTTATTTGGGTGGCATGTGGGCCCCACACATGCCACCTCAGCCACTATAAAAGGGCCAAAGTGACACATGGATGGCCATTTGGCCATTTCCACCCACCATCCACCTTTCTTCTTCTTCTTTCCTTTTGCTATAGTCGATGCCCCTTTTAGCCAGAAACACCATTTTCATCTCCTTTCTCAAACTTTTTCTTATGTCCATTGCCACTAAAAATCATCTTAACATGTTAGGAATTGATTTGTAAAGGTGTTTGAGGCCATAGGAGTGGCTAGAACTTAAGAAACTCTAAGGAAACTTAAGGTGTTCAACCAAAAGGACCAAAAGGGCAACTTTTTATATGTAAGTGTTTTAGCCCTTTTTATTTTTATTTCCTAAAGGATTTGATGATTCTAAGAATAACTATATGATTGGAATTTAATTTGGATAAGTGTGTGATTTTTTGGTATTTTTTGAAGAGCTTGTGGCGTGCATGGGAGTCAAGCCTAAAGTGAGGATTTGGCGACTTTCTTCAAGCTAGAAGAGTGGATTTCAACTCCCTTAGTAGTGAGGTAAGTAAATTTAATCCATTCAAAGCATGTGAGGTTAAATTGCAATGAATGAAACTTGGGAACCTTGTATGGAATTGGTAGATTAGGTGATTTAAGTGTGTAAATTGAGGAACTATATATGTAATTAAGCTATTTATGTGTGGAATGAATGTTTAGGATGATGTTTGGATGAAAAGAATGCACGAAAGATTAAGTTCTCTACTTGGTTGTGAGCTTTATGTGTGGGTAAGTATAGGTATATG
>CANXYI011843255.1:0-10272 GCA_948208565.1 Hura crepitans
AATAAAAAAGGCTCCAAAACTTAAAGCATTAAATTCATTCTATCTCAACATTTTCTAAAAGCTCATGGCAATCACTCTAAGATGACAAATATTTCCTTTTTCAGTTCTTGCTTATACAAAAATAAAAGTTTAAAAGGCCCAAAATGTTAAAACTCCTAAGCCTAGAAAAATAAAAAGATTTTCCTTAAACCTTTAGAAAATAAGCATTCTGTTTTCTACTATGGTTGACATTAGTAAAAAAGAAAGAGAGTTTTCTAATTCCTACCAGGCTGATCAATTAAGAACATGAGCCTAGGCAAAAGTTTAGGAAATTAAGAGAAAATATTTAGTTAAAAAATCTTCTTGACTAACTAATAACAAGGATATCATTAATGCGGTACTTGAAAAGGTCAAAAAGATGACATTAGACATTCAACAAAAGTGCAAAGATTCAAAACGTTAGGGGGCATGAAGCCAACGCCCATAGCAAGCCACTTGTTGTTCTAAAAAGCTTCATCTCCCATGGCAAGAACTCCAAAACATATTAAACTATCATAAAAAGTCTAGATTCAATTTATCAAACATAATATAATCAGATCCCAAACCAAATATAGATAAGATGAATTAGAAAATGAAGAAAAATGAATCTCACTAGGTTGAAAACTCACAAAGGTTGGCCTAAGCAAAAATTAGTGCATACCTTGCTAGATTGAAAACTCATAAAAGGCAGTCTAGGAAATAATTAGAGGTTAAAAGAAAATGTTTAGTTGGAAAATCTTTAAACTAGCTAATAGCAAGAGTACCATACTGTGTAATCATAGATATTTAATGCTCATTCATCATACACATTCACTCTTTATGGCAAATTGACATTGTTCATCTTAACTCAACTTACCCCTCAACCTACCTTTCTTAGCCTTTCTATCACTTCAATTGGACTTCTTTCCTTCAAAAGACACCTTAGTACCCTAACCTAGCCTACAACTTCATAACTTCACTTTTTTCTTAAATCCAACCTTTCCTTATGATAAGTTTGATAGGAGAATGATTAGAATAACAAAACACATGTTGACTCATGCATTTAAAAACATTGTCACATATACATTTTAGGAAAAAGTACCCATTCTATCTATTCGTACATTGGCCTTCATACATACATCCATCATAAAAAGAATTTTCATTCACTGTAGAAGAAAAATGTACCATCATTCAATATACATCAACCATCACCCTTCATTCATCATAGCAAAAGATATACCATCATTCAAAATGTATTTGCCTTCATCATTCATACATCGTGAGAGATGATTGATTCATCTAATAATCTAGGAAAAAGTCATACTCATGTCTTACATGTATTTACCATTCATTTAGATTCCTCATTCATTTAGGAGATAATAAGCAGAAGTGTATGCATCACTTCATTCATTAAAAATGCATTATTCACCATTCTTAATTTCATTCCTTCATCTAGAAAAGATTAGGAGCTATCATGCATTTCATAACATCCAATCATTGAACCATATTATTCCTTCCTAGAATCACATCATCTACTATACATGCTTCTCTTGCATGAAAATATGCATTCATTATTTATCTATATATTTTTCTATACATGAAAATCATGCATCATTTTTCTACATATTTTCCTATGCATGAAAAGCATGCATCATTAATCTACATATTTTCCTATAAATAATAACATGTATCATTTATCTTTCTATGAAAAACATGCATCATACTTTCCCTTCCATGAAAACATGTATAATTTATTTCATCATTTATCTTTGCATGAAAGCATGCATTGGTCATTACCCTGTATCAACTCCTCACATGAAAACATGCATTGTTTCATACATGAAAACATGTATTATCCTTCTTCCTTGCATGAAAAAGACATGCATTACTCTAAATTGCCAACATATTTTCTTACATAAGAATATGTATCTTCCACACACATCAACCATGAAAAAAGTAAGCTATAGATATCACAAGCTGCTAAATGGTGCAAATAACAAGCTACCAAGGGATACAGACATAGCAAGCCACCAAATGATGTGATTAGCAAAGCCCCCAAGTGGTGTAGACATCACAAAATCACTAAATGGTGTGAATGACAAAGCCACCAAATGGTGTAAACACTAAGTCACTAAATGGTTTAAATACTAAGACATGAAAACATGCAACAAGTTCGATCATGAAGGTGTGAGATAACAACCTGTATCATGCAAGCAAGATGATAGTGAGTTAGATCATGAAAGGCAAAAGTACTAAAACTTTAGGATTGTTACTATGTCTTAAGTACATTAATGTGCATTGTTGCTTTAACATTTCACAGCACACACCAAAGTGGGGGCAATTATAGAGGCCTGAGTTTGGCCTATGATGATAACTAGAGATATGCTTAAGTAACAAGGTAAGTAACTTGGAAACTAAGTTTGTACAGACTAACAAGGTCTAAGTCTGCCTGATCTTGATGCTATGAGGTACAACTAGCTTAGACTAGTTAAGCTTAAAGCCTAAGATCTACATGGACAAAGCCAAAGCTCATGTCCAAGACTAAAAATAACTTGGCCCAAGACCTAGTCTAAAGCCTATGGTGTAATGCCAGTAAATCGAGGTTACGCGAAAAGTACATCCAAGGTTGAAAAGTTTCTTAGGGAAATTGAGACACTTACATGAGGCCTAGGAAGGGGCATACTTGTCATGAAACTTTGATAGGCCAAAAATGTGTAAAATGAAATAATTTAAAATTTTAATAGAACCAATAATTCATTTTAGCCCGTAAACTAGTGAGTTGTAGCCTTAGAAAGACTTGGGCTGAGAATAAGCCAGGATATGCCTAAACAGACTTGAAAATATCATACCCTAAAAGTCAAAATTTTCACTGAGTTTATTGGTGAAGGAATTTTAATTTTTTAAGGTTGTTCGGTAATTTTTTAGAATTTCCAGATTTTTTGAGGAATTAGTTAATTGACTTGCTGATGGAATTTTAATGTGAGATTTTATAGGCTTTTAAATAGGCCCAATTGAGGATTTTAGAGCAAATACATTGATTTTTAGAGGTTTAAATGAATTTTTAAAATTGCTTAAAATTTTAATTAAAATTGAGATTTTTTAGGCCGCTTAGGTGCTATGTGTCACCACCTAAGGCACCCTCTCAGGTATATAAATAGCCTAAGTGCCAAGTGGATCTCCACCACTAAGTGCCAATTCACCCTCCACTTTCCTCCCTCACTTCCTCCTCCATTATGCTAATGCCATTGATGCCTTTAAGCCACCATTTTTTTATCTTTTCTCCTCTCAATTCTCCACCATTCCACCACTAAAAATTCCTACAATTAGGTAGAAAATTTTCCTTGAGGCTTATAGACTCTATAAATGATCATAGAAGTGAAGAAAATTCCCCTAATTTGAAGGTATACATATGGTGATCAAAAAATTCAAAATGGTATAAGTGACTTCTTTCTTAATTTTTATTTTAGTCTTAAATAGTCCATATAATTCTAAGAATAGCCATATTTTTAGATTTTCAATTGGAGCTTTGTCTGATTTTCTATGAATTTTCTATGCTAGGAATTATATTATGTGGGCATAAGGAGTAATCGAGGAGAATAATGGAATTAAGGCATCTAAAGTGTGAGAAAGGACTTGGAATTAATCTAGGTACATGAATTTGATATAATTTGACATGCCATAATGTGTGTAATCATGAAATACCATAATTATGTGTATGGAATTCATGGTTTGATCATGTATTGTATGGGAAATATGGATATAAGAATGGTTTGATGTTAATTATATGTGTTAATGATGATTTAAACATGAATTAAGTGAGAAAAATATATGCATGGTGAAGGACTTGATATGGCCGAAAGGTGTAGCCAAGGGGTTATGACATGTATGGCATGTGATCATGGTGGAAATGATGAGAAATGGCATGTATGGCATGAATATGAATGTGTGTATATGAATTAGTTGAGAAAAAGGCATGTATGTGTATAATCATGGTATAGGCGAAGGGTGTGTATATGATGACATGGCATGGCATGTGCAGTATGTTATGTGTACATATGTGTGTATGGTAAAAATATGATATGTGATGTGTTTATATGATGAAATGTAGGAATGTGCATGTGTGTGACCATGAGCAAGTGCTAGCCGAAAGGCATGGCATGTATGCATGACATTGTATATGTGTGCGGTATGGTGTATAGGGTATATGTGTGATGTGATTTGAGAATACTGTGGTATATAGCATAATATGGCATGGAATGTGTGGGAGGATATGGATGAATATGATATAATGTATGCTAAGTAAAAGTAATGACAATGTAGTAAGAAATTGGTGTATGAATTAGTGTAAAAATGGCATGAACAAAATGGTATAAAGTGACTTAAAAAGGACCTAAAAAGTAGTATATAACTTAGGCATTTGATGCAATTGAATTGAATTTCTTTTGATGACAAGTTAAGGTTAATTTGGTTAGTCTATGATCATGAATGAAATGAGTTCTTATATGGCCTATAATGACATGAAACAGTTGCTTGAAATGGCATGAGAAAATGCCTAGTAAATAGTGGCAATTGGCCTATAGCAGTGTCCCAAAAATGGAATTTGACCCATAACTATCTTAAGAAAAATGGACATTTGGCAATGACCTGTAATTGGAACCTAAAATGGACACATGATAAGATTTGTAATGATGGCATGACATAGGCATAAAAAGGCACCTAGAACTATCAAAAAGTAGACCTATAACTATCCAATATAAAAATAGACCTATAACTATCTAGTATAAAAAATGAACCGTAACTGTACAGCTAAAAATAAATTGTTAAAAATGGCTTATAACTATGTATCAATCACTTGGAAATAAATTAAATAAATGATATGTAATGGAATAAAAAATAATTAAAAAAATAGTTGTCCTATTAGTTAGATACCCACTAGATAGGTTGACCAGTCAACTAAGGGTCTGTAGCTACTAAAGGTACTAGTTCTCTAGGCCTATACTAGTATGATGATGTAGGCAAGTGTAGCCATTAAGGTTTTTATAATTAGGCCACTGCACTAGGTAGTGCAGCGATTGAGGTTCACTAGTTGAGCCACTGCACAGTATGGTGTTGTTATTTCTATCCGGTATAAGTAAATCCTTATTATCAGACTAGGTGGGTGCAACCATTAAGGTCTATAAGCTAGCCCACTACATAGATGGATTGATGATATAATGATATGATAACATTTTTATTTCTCTGGTACTAGGCAATTCTAGGTCCCTACTATTAGACCAAGTTGGTATAGCGACTGAGGTCCACTAGCTAGGCCATTACACTAGGTCGGTGCAAAGATTGAGGTCTAAAATGTAGGTTATTGCACAACATTTATTTCCCTTTTTTTCCAGTGTCTATAAGTGTCATCTAACTAGTTAAGCTTATTATTAAAATAAAAGATAATAGTTAATGTTGATGAGATAATAAATAAAAGCGTAGGAATGACATAAGTCTAATAAATTAAATAATGAGATAAAATGTGAGACAGATTAATATAATAATGTGACTAGTTAATAAAATAATATTATTGTTATAACATAGACTTATGCATTCATGACATGTGTGATTTGCATTTATGCTTACATGACATATTTTTATTATATCAAATTCACCATTGAGTTCTATACTCAATGTATCACTGTCCGGCCCGTAGGTGGCAGGAAAGTAGCTAAACAACCTCTATAGCTTTTGCAGTGTGGCAGTGTCAATAAGACAAGGATACATTTTTGTATTTTTGGGGTTATTTAGTAAGCACTCATGTAATTACTATGGTGTTAGGCTTAGCTAGCTTAAATGTTATGAGTGTCTATAAATTTTAAGCTTAAAGTTGTCGTTTGTATAAAAGGCCTTTTAACTAAATGGACTTCTCTTATGAGTTTTGATAATTATTGACCTGAGACCTTATGTGATGATTGTAATATTTATGATCATGCTATTGGAAGACTAGAAGGGTCCAGAGGGTGATAGAAATAAGATGACTTTTATTTGAAGTGTTTTCATAAGTACATTTTTTTAAGAAATGTCACCCGGGTAGCTGTTGTGCTGCCCATAATTTTGGAGAATTAATTACTAGCTATAAAATTGCTTTTATATTTGTTATGACTTGTATAATGATGTTTAGAGGTTACATTAAAGATTTAGGCAAAATTTATCCATTAATCCATAAAGTCAATAAGTGTTAAAGAATAAGGGTCTAGAGAAATTTCAAGATGGGTGACCTAGTGTGAAGTTGCACCTCCTATTTGATTTCTTATGGATTTAGGTAGGGATGTTACACATGGACTGGTAAGAAAACCCATAACCTAAGTCTGTATAGACTAAGCTGTATTAGTTCTCATGAACTTGTCGATGTCTAAGCTTCCAGAAGCATGGAATCCCTATCTAGACTTTGTCTCCCAATATTTGAAGGATTCTATCACTTTTGGACAGGATACTCTTCACTCTAAGCCCATAAATGCCCCTTTTAGGTATGAATTAGAGGGGGGAATCTTAGAAAGAGGCAATTCTAAGAATAACCAAAACCCACTGTCCGTGAGTCTAGTAGAGGACTCTAACCATGAATTGCTCTACTAGTCCTATTAACCCACAGTTAAATATTGTTCTTCTAAAACTCTACCTTTTGCATTGTTACTTGAAGTCCACTTGCAAATGTAAGATCTAAGGCTTCTCACTATACATATTGATACTATTTCCATGGGCCCATGATCTCTAAGGATTGATCTTAAGTGAGGTGATTCTATGCAATCCCCACTTTGATCATAAGGGTAGATAATCATTTTGAGTTATTCCATATTATATAATTGATTATTTTCATGTTATAACTATTCTATTATTTTTGTCTTATAAATTCTTACACCAATAAACATATTTTAGGGTCCTAAAAAACTCTTAAATCAAGACTTGAATTCCCCAAAAAACTCGTGCTCAAAAGACTTGAAAATTCAATTGAGATTAATACTTTTAACTTTACCCTATTTTTATAAAATACTTCATAATATTCAAAAATTCCAATTCCAATGTACTATTTGAAATATTTAAGTATTAGGTTGCACCAATACTAGGTCAATTTGAGTAAAAATGAAATATTTTATGGTCTAAATTTAACTTTACCATTATTTACTAAACATTGTCATAAAAACATTCCTTTTGTTTCTAACCATCTTGATGACTTTATTTTCATTCCAAATTTTACTCAAAATTATATTATGATTAATACATCCATCCTGTTGCATTAATGTAACTCTAGTCTTAAGAAATAGTATTCATGCCCTAGGAAACACTATTCATAACCTTGGGATTTTTTAGCATTACATTTCTTCCCCTCTTAAAAGAACTTCATCCTCAAAATTACCTAGTTCAAATAGTTGTGGAAATTACTCTCTTATTTGAGTTTCATTTTCCAAGTTACTTCTTCAATGATGTGATACCTTTACAACACCTTCACTCAAGGTACTATCTTGTTCTATAATTCCTTCACCTTTCAGACTAAAATTTCACTAGCTCTTCCTTATATGATAAATTTGGTTGTATCTACACTTCTTCAGTAGATGACACATGTGACGGGTCTGATTTATACCTCCTTAGCATTGATACATGGAACATATTATGAATTTATTATAACTCTAAAGGCAATACCAATATATAGGCTTTTAGTCCTACACATTTTATTATCTCGTATGGACCAATAAACCTTAGACTTAACTTGCCTTTCTTGCCAAATATTATAACCTTCTTCCATGGTGATACTTTAAGGAAAAACTTATCCTCAAATTCATATTCTATATCTCTCCGCTTTAGGTTTGCATAGGACTTTTGTCTATCTAATGCAACCTTTAACCTATTTATGATGATCTTGACTTTTTTCTCAGCATCTTTAATCAAATATGGTCCCATCAACTTATTCTCACTTAGCTTGCTCTAAGATAGAGGCATTTTGCACTTTTTCCCATATAAAGCTTTATATGATGCCATGTCTAAGCTAGCTTGGTGACTATTGTTATAAGCAAATTCTACTAAGGAGAGGTAATGGTCCCAACTCCCCTTAAACTATATGGCATAGCTTCTTAACATGTCTTCAAGCACTTGAATGACTCTTTCTGATTGGCTATTTGTCTACAGGTGAAATGCTATTATAACATTAGTGCACTAAGGCTTCGGAAGCAGTGTTTGAGACCTAAAAAGGGTACTCGGCATGTCGGGTCAGTTGCATAAATCTCGAGGTAGGGTACACTTCCTAATAAACTTCAAAGGCTTGAAAAAGTGTGAAAAAAACCTCAATTAAAAATTGAGCATAACTAATAATTTAATTCGGGCTGTACACTAGTAGGTCATAGGCTCGAATCGAGTCAGGCTAGGAATAACTTGGGATGTGCCTGGATGGACCAAAAAATAGTGGACCCTAAACTTAAAAATTTCATTGAGTCCAATGGTGAAGGAATTTTTAGAATCAAAGGTCGTTTGTAAATTCTTGTAATTTTCAAGGTTGGTAAGCAAATCAAGGCAGTCTGAAAGTTGTTTTATAGTGGAATTTGGCCATGAAAACTTATGAGCCAACAATTGGGATTAAATAAGGAATTTTAAAATAAATGGTGTAATTTTTTGAGGTCATTTGGAATTTTTTGAGATTTCAGTAGAATTGTGATTTTCCCAAAATTTCGCTAGCCGAGTTTCCAAAAGAATTTGGCCATGAAATTTGTCATGACTCTAATTAAATGTATTTGAGGATTTTAGAAACAAATTTAATAATTTTTGGAGGTCCAAGCGGCTGTATAAAAATTCCCAAAGTTCTTCCGCGAATCAAATTGCTGTGAAACGGTCAATTTTTATTTCGAGTACTTCTCGATGGAATTTTGCTGCAAAATTTTATAGGTATGAAATTGGGTTCAAATGAGTATTTTAGGAATAAACAATGCATTTTTTAGATAACTATGAGATTTTTAAAAAATCCCCAAAGTTGATAGCCCCTATTTTTGGGAACTCGAATTTGGGGGTGCTTGGGAAACCCGTAATGCGAACTGAGGCTCTTTTAGCTTACTTTAGCCACTAAAACGCATAGCCATACTCTTTGGCTGCAATTTGGTCATCAATTTCCTATTAAAATCATTTTTAATTTCCCACTTTCTTCCTTTCCTTCACCTCTTTCTTCCTTAGAAAAATGTTGTCCACATTCTTTTTCTTTTTCCCTTGTTCCAAGCTATTTTAACCACCATTTTCCTTAAGACAACAATGTAATTCATGTTAGTAGATGGAGAAGGAAGAAGGCTCAAGGAAAAATGAAGAGGAAATAAGATGCAAGTGAAAAATAGCAAAGGAATTTGGTAGGAGGTAGATTTCCTTGCGTTTCTTATCCTATTTTGAAGAGTTTCTTTTCCTCTAAGGAGTGTTTATGTCTTTAAAATTTTATCTAATGTTAATTGGAATTTTAATGTCTTTAAGGGAAAATGGTGGAGGACAGCAAGAAGGTAGATTTTAGCTTGAAGATGATGTGAAGACGATGCTCACTAAAAGGGGTCCTTAACCTTGCTTGGAAGGAATGAGCTTAGATCTCTAAATCAGTATGTGAATTTAGTCTATTAAATGCATGCCTTGCTTCTTCTTTTGTTCTAAAAATTTGTTGATTTATTGTCGAGAATTGTTGTCTTTAATGAGAGTAGAGAGGGAGGTCATTCACATGATTTTGGAGGGGTAGCTGGCTATTTTTTTAAGTAAACTCATGTAGGATGGTTGTGCAATGTTCGGGCAGTTGTGATGTGTGTAAATTCAATAATTTTTAGCCTACTTTGTTTGTCTTTAATAAGTAATTAATGTAATCCTAGGTGTTAATCAAATTCTAAATGTATGCCATGAGTTGTGGGTGCTTGATGATATGAGGAGAGCTACTAATTTTTTCTGTTTTGGTGGAAATCTAAAGAGCTAATGAAAATGAAGCATGTGTGAGTGTGTTTAGCTAATGAATTAGGTAGTGGAAAGAGGACTTGGTAATAGTGTGGGACATAAATGAGGAGCTAGAAATCAGAGCATGTAAACTTAAGAACAACATGTCTAAACATCTTGATATTAATTCATGTATATAATATAACTAAGGTAGCCATAACTACATGCTACTATGATAATGAAATTAAATGTGTATATATATATATATATGTATATATATATATATATATACATATATATATATATATATATATCTATATATATATATGACACTACATTATTGTAAAGAGAGTTTTAAGAGCAGAG
>CANXYI011843291.1:0-13338 GCA_948208565.1 Hura crepitans
TCCTGGAACCTTCTGGTCCCTCAGATATGATCTTATCAATATCACCTAACACATAACAGTCATAGGCCTCAGGCCATAAAAAAAACATATAGAGCCTTAAGCTTACAAGCATGTATACAAATCATATGTAAATAAGAAAACTATTATAGAGATTATTACAGAACAGCTCATTTATATAGATATTACCTTGTGTCCCTTATATACATCACACCCATATCCCCCACTTAAGTACATAGAGTGCAGACCATACCTTTATACATGATTAGTCTTCTTAATATGACCTTCGAAGACATTCGTGTTCTAGGTACCTGCACATTGAAATAAGTACATTAAGTATAAAAATACTCAGTGGTGAATTCAACCATTAAAAACATACCCATTAGTTATTCGATACATAAACCTCTATTTTTTTTCTATCTTATACTAATGTCCCAAGTTCAATTTAAAACACTACCATACAAAATTACCATTTTGCCCTTAGGGTGTTTCTATCTGTAATTATCTAATAAATTATTACTAGCCATACGGGTTATGTTTTGAGTCATTACTACTCACTTGGATGCACAATTATACCATTTTAACCCTTTATTCATTCTTAGTGGAAAAATTACCAAAATACCCTTATGTTGTAGTTTATAGCGATAAGTACATTTATTAATTTTATTTAATTACTTCCACTAGCCCATCTCAGGAGACAACCTTAGCAGACACTAGATCTAAAGAGAAAATAAACTGGTGTAGTGATCCCTATTCTGGACCTGTGCCACTATACCGGCTTAATTACATCTTAGCATGCAAGGTGTAAATAATAAGGGGGTTGTTTGACCAGCAGACTGATATGTCTAATAAACTAGTGCAATGGCCTTTAAGGACTTATGCCACTACATAGGCAATATCAAATCTAGCATAGATGGCAAGAGTAGATAGTTGTCAGTCCAATAAACTAGTACAGTGGCCCTAGTAGGGACTTATGCCGCTGTACCGACCCTATTTGAAAAGAAGATAGCGTAGCAACTGCTAAGTATCCCTAAGTTGACTAGCCAATCCATCCCGTGAGTGTCTAACTAGTGGGCCATTAACCTCAATTAGTGTTTATTTCCTTACTGATTAACTTTTTATAGTATTATAATATTAAAATAGATAGTTATTATTTTTATAACACAGTTAGGAATTAGCTCGATCTGGTATGGCCATAAACAAGTTGTATAAGGTAAAATATCAAAAAATATTATTAAAGATTCAAGAAAAATTAATTATGATATATTATGCTAAATTTAATTCCATAATTGCTTCACAAATTTATGCCATTTACTGTCCCTAGGATTTATTGATTCAAGTAATGGTTATCTAGGACAGTTATAGGTCACTATGACTAGGTTTAACTAAGCTTTTTAGACTCATTTCATCATGTTTTTCAGTGCAGATTTTACCAGTTATTCCATGCACTTATAGGTCTAAAATGAACTAAAACTTAGGCCATATAAAAGGCCAAAATCTAGGCAAGCATGCCATCACAAAGGATCACACTATAATAGCCATTCTAGGCACATAATTTAGATGTCATGTTCATTTACCAACCATAGCCCTTAAAGGCAAGTACAAGCCACTTTTCATGCATCATTTTTAGCCAAGTATAAGGTCATTTTTCAAGCCATTTTACATGCCATTTCTTACCTATATTACATTCCATTTTAAGGTATACATCTTACTTGATTTCATGCCAAAATGATTTACTATTCATGTTCACCTAATCATGTATTAATACATATAACATTCCATACATATTATCCCATTTTTCATGCCATTTCCAATTACTAGCTTTCAGGTACAACTAGTCATAAGCATTATCCATACATTTTTCTAATCTTTACCACATATTCATCATTTTATCCATAACTTAATCACACAAACATGCATACCTATACCTTCTAATGCCATTCAAAGTATCAAAGACCTACCATAAGTCTCGACCACCATTACCTCCCATATTACCATGCATCATTCAATCATATTTTATGCCAAATCAATTTCCCCATGCCCCCTAAGTCTAAGGCACATACAATTCTAGCCTTGGATACCACCTAAGGCCACACCAAACTAACCACACACACTAACATTTATGCACAAGTTCTCGGCTCCTAACTATGCTCTACACCAATTATGTTTTTCCCTTATATTCACTAATGATGCCATTGCTATTTAAGGTCACATAGATAAATTTGATAGTTTAAGAACTTAAAACCTACTTCAACCTATACGATGCACACATACACACCTCAGACCAAATTGGGTCTTGACACCAATTTTTGGTTGCTTCATTAAGTAACCAATTCATGTATCTACTCCCATACCATAAGCCATAATCATGTAAGGAAATATCTCTCCACGCCATTTCTAACACCCAAACTAGCCCTAACTCAAAGAAAAACCCACTAAAGTTAAGCAGGCATGAACTTAAGGTTTAAATTCACTTACGTCCCTCACTTGAATATGCTATTTCCACCTTGCTAAGGCTGCCTACCTTCACTTCCAGCCCTATAGTGACTTTCTCCCTTACTCTTCAAGCCCTTTCTTGCCCTAATTCACCTTAACCATAATTCACAAACATCCTTATAGGTTTTAGGCACCTTAAAGAACCATTTACAATCAAGAAAAACCAAGGGAATGGAAAGGAGAAGCATGAAACCTCACCTTGGCTACTTGCTGGACTAGTTCTGACCTTAAGACATTTTATGATTTTTAATTTTTTCATGAGAGCTCCTTTGGCCTTCATTCCTATTCTAGCAATTCAGTAACATCCCAAAGAAATTTTAAGAACTTAAAAAATCCAAAAAAGAATAAAAAAGAGGAAGGAGATGGCTATTCTCCCTTGCTATGGCATCATTGCCTGAATAGCAAGGAAGGAATTTCCTATCTTTGTTTAAGTGGAATTTTCCACTTGTCAAAGCCCATAGACACTTGTCAAAGGCCCTAGGCTAGCTGGAAAGTGTGGGGGTGGGCCCCACAGCAACTCGGCCATCCCGAAACGGCTCGATTTTTAGGAAAACTTTAAAAATTCACCAAAATTCACACAGGCTACTAAAAATTATACCGTTTATTTTAAAATTCATATTTTAATCACCTTTACCTGTTTGTAATTTTTTTATGGCAAAATTCCATCGATAAGGCAATTTTCAAGCTACCTCAATTTGCTTGCCAACCTCGAAAATTATGAGAATTCACTAATGACCTCCGATTTCAAAAATTCTTTCGCCAGTGGACTCAGTGTAATTTTTGAGCTTTAAGGTCCACTATTTTTAGGTCTGTCCGGGCATATCTCGGGTTAATCCCGGCCTGAAAAATTTTTATTGTATTGAGGGGTAGCTTATAGTCCAAAATGAATTGTTTGTTCTGCTAAATTTTTAAATTTTGCTTTATTCATCAAATTAAAGCCCCTAAAAGTTTCATGACTAGTGTCACTAGCTCGATTTACATGCACATGATCGAGCACACCTCTCGAACCTAGTGGCATTATTCACGAAGCCTCAAAACATGGTTGTTACAATAATTCATGGCTCAAGTATTATAATATTTGGATGTGTATGTTTGTTGTGCATGGATGGGCAATGTTTTTAAGGATGAATGCATGTTGTACCTACACTAGGCAAAGTGGTAGGTTAGAATGGTTGGGATGAGCAAATATGTGGATGATTTTATGATAAATGATGCATGCTAATGATGGTTAGGGATTAGACTTAAAACACTGAGCATGTTCAGAAGAACTTATACTATATGGACACATGTTAATACACTTATAGGGTTTCTTATACAAGATAGAGGTATATGTATACAAAAATGTATGAGGATACATATGATTACAAGTATATGTCATAAAGATACATGTAAAGGTGTATGCATGATTTTAGATATATAGGACACATGTGAAGGTATACATTGTGTGTATGCATGAACCTATGAGAATATAAGATATATATGCGAGGTGCCTATTCCTTAGATGTTATGCCTAATGTCTATGTTATGTATGCCTATATAGATAACTAATGTATGGGTGAAGTTAGAAGATCTTAATATGGGGATAATCTTAAGAAATGAGATGTACCTAAACCTATATAAAGTATGTTTATAATGTTTGTGACCTAGGGTGTTACATGGATGTTTGTATGGATTAATGATGCCTGACTTAGCCTAAGCAATATACACGAAAAAGTGAAGTTATGGGGTAGTGCTATGTTAGAGCAACATATGTTTAGTTGATGTATGAATAAGGGCCTATAATTCTAGTGTATGTATGTGACTTCTATGATGCCCATGTTATGCATGTTTTGTAAAGATGCCAAACATTGTGTATGATTTTTATTGGTACATGATATGTGGCCAAACCTTAGGTAGTATGCATGAATTATAAACCCAATAAAAGAAATAATAAAAAACTATTCTAACTATTTCTTCATTGGTCATCTTTGTTTTAGCCTTCTTTTCCTTGGCTCTTTACACTTCTTCCTTTTTATTCTAATCCTATGTAATATGATTGCATAGTTTCTTAATAAACAAAACCTAATGCTGCATGTGAAGAAAGTTAGATGAGAAAAGAAATACAATAGATTAGAGAGAAAAGTTGGAACATGTAGGCCCAATTTACCAAAATAAATTAATCCATGCAATATGATCAATCCCATTGGTCATAGTCCATAACTAATCATCATCCAAAACATACACCCTTTACATGCATTCTACTGCATAAACATTAAAAATATCGTTTAAGGTATTTAACTAGTATTAGAACTCTTATAAAATGAGTTTGGTTCATTATCTTGATCAATTGATTATACATACTTGTAATCATGGAATTTTAATTAATAATAAATATGTAACTTAATTATTTAAACTTATTAGATAACTAATTACGTTAATTATATATTAATTAGAGTTCTAGTCTAATTAGAAGTCTAATCTAATTAAAATATTGCAAGTTAATTTGAATTCCAAACAAATTTGAAATCCAATTAAGCTTTGGATTTTTATCCTTATCATTAACCTCATTCCTATCCAACTAGATAACTCTTACTCAATTAGATTAAGATAATGTTAGTTTTTTAGTTAATTTAAAAGTCTTAGAGTTGTAATTACTAGGAGTCAAATTTAAGGTAAATAATAATTGATTAGGATTAGGATTTTTATCCATGTCCAATGAGATAATTCTTATCTAATTAGATTAAGATAAAATTTAGTCTTTTAAATTTAAGTTAAATTTAAATAAAATATTAGAGTTCAAATCTCACTAGGAATCTAATTCTAAGTAGCATTCAAACATGTAATGATAAAACCTATCTTATCCTTATCTAATTGGGTTTTTTCAAATTTTAATTTGATTCCAATTAAATTAAGATGACAATTATCACATATTTATAGAAAATAAAATTTCAACCTAATTAGAATTTTAATTTAATTAAAAGTCTTCAAGTGTTACTTCACTAAGAATCGAGTTCTAATAAAAAAAAATTGATTGCAACTTGGACTCTGAAATTGATCTAAATGACTTTATACAAATTCTAGTAGCCGTTGGAACCTTTGGATCTGTAATAATGATGTTTATCAAAAACCAAATTTGCTCATTGAATCATTCAAATCTGTAATGCCTGAGGATTCTAGTTTCATGAATAGTACTTTGCAAGGTATGAATAATATTTTTTGAGTATTTAGGACACTGTGAAATGATTGAGGAGGAGAACTAGTCATAAAACTTTGACGAGCAAAATAATGAGGAAAATGAAATAATTAACACTTTGAGTAGAACCAATAAATCATTTCATGCTAAAATTTAGTGAATAATGACCTTAGTTTGCATCATGCTAAGAAATGCTTGGAGTGTGCTCGGACCTGAAAATAGCATACCTTAAAGGTAAAAAGTTCTAAATAATTCAATGATGAAGAAATTAGAATTTTATGTGGTCGATTGCTATTTAATCAAAATTTTTTAATTACGCGAGCGAATAGTTAACCTAGTTTCCTTTGGAATTTTGACTCGAGATTTTAGAGGTCCCTTAATTGAGACTTTTGGGAATTTTAAATGAATTTTAGAGTCGTTGGATATTAACTTTGGATTTTTGAAGCTCAAAACATAATTTGAATTGATGTCAACTATCGAATTACCACATAGTGCGATCTGGGCCATCCATGGCTATAATATAAAAAAGGCCACATGTGTAAGGGCTTCATATATGCCAAAATCATCTTTCTCCCCCACCTCCCCACTTAGGCCGATGCCATTTGCAAGCTTCCCCTTTTATTTATTTTTTTTCTTTATGTCTCCTTCAATTTCAAGTAATTTCCACCAATTAATGCAACAAACCTTGCTTCCACAATCTCTAAAACTTAAATATACTGATAAAAAAATTCATAAAATTACTTATTTTGAGAGAAATCAAAGCTTGATGAATAGTGATTTCAAGGTTTCTTATTTTTCTTACATAGTATTTAAGGTGTAGATAATACCTACATAAATAGATTTTAGTTATAAATGTCTATAGATTTTTGTAGGATTTTTCAAAGCTAAAAACCTAATATGTTTGTAGGAAAATAGAAAAGTTTATAGGAGGAAGGGAAAGACAAGCATTAAAGTCGAGATTTGGAGTGCACTAGAGTCTAATGTATGTGAATTTAATGTAATATGTATTGTATATTGATCATTTGTTACATATGTGTATGTAAATATGTGTATAAAATGGTTACATTAAGTGTGTGTGTGTGTGTGTGTATGTGTTTCCATGTGGTAAATGTACATGTGTAGTTATAGAGATTATGTATTTTTACTGGGGATGAGAGTAGTTAGTGGAGTTGCCACCTAGCCTCTACACTAGGACCTCTGATCTTCTGTACCAAAAAGGTTCGAAATTTCAAATCTTATTTATGCCTCAATAATATGTTGTCCATATCTATTGTAATTTTTTTCAATCCCTTATCATTTCAAGTATACGTCATTCTTAATCTAAATTGTATCACCTTTGCATGTATGGAAGTAAATTATGGCATTTAAAGAATACAGCAATATATATTATACATCCAAAAAGTGGGTTATTTATTAATTATTAATTGACTTGACAACTACCTGTAATTCCAAAAAGTAAGTTTTTTATATGATTTTTTATTAAAGAAATACAAACCCATTTTATTAGAAAACACCGATTAATTATGTATAAAATGGCTTAATGTGAAAGCTGTGTTCTTAGCATGTAAAATGAGTTATTTACTACCTATTAGAACCCCAAAACAAGCAAAAAAGTGTAAATAGTACAAAACCAAAAGAAGCAAGCTATTGCGCTAGAATAGGCCCGCTCCTACATCGTCAAGTCTATGCAGACCTAGGAGGGAATGATTCTTAGTCCGTGTAGACCTTCTCCAAAGAAGGATTAAGTCCGTCTCATACTTTTACTTCCAGTGTAAGGTCCGATCAACAACTCAGAAAGAACATTAAAGTCAAACAAGTTAAATTGAGATTATTAATGCATGAATGAATGGAACTATAAACATGTCAATATGGATACATCATGCATTATGAATCATAGCAATAGAATATGTGGTGAAAGATTACAATGCATATTGTCACTTATAGGTCTGTACAGACGTATAGCCCTTGTGACAGGGAGTTCGTGCAGACTTGTATTATAGTTCCATACATTGATTCTATGTTTTCTTCATTCATGAGTGTGGATATTAATTTTCATCAGACACTCCATATTTAACACAGTATCATAAAGGTAGATTATAATGCTCAATAAATATAGGTCCGTGTGGACTATGTCACCTAATTTTTATTTATGGAATAAGTCCGTGCAGACTAACCTTATAAGCTTGTGTTTGAAGACACTAGGTCCGTGCAGATTGAGTCATAGATATGATTAGATTTGTGAGACAAGATTAATATTATATAGCATGTTGAATATCAAATACAAGCATCAATCCCACACCCTATATTCTAAATATACTCAGCCTACTCATCATTAATAAGAATTTATCTACTAATAATCTCAGAGATCATTGGCTGATAAGAGAAAGACATAGAACTCATTGAGGGACCTCAAATATTACCTGGATAAAAGGATTCTCTAAGCACTAGCACAAAAAGCCTTTTTGGTTCAAGTGAGGATGGTTGAATTCTCCCTTATGACAAGTTTTACCAAGCCTTTAATGCCTTCCGCCACTGGAAACCTTACAACTATGATTGTTTCTCCTTTTAGATATTTTTGAATCTCTCTCCCTTTATGAAAAAGGAGTATTTATACTTCTTTTCTAGGTTTTCTTGCTCCTCCCATCTAAAAGAAAGTCCTTATCCTTAGAGGATTCTCCTTCTTGGACTAAACAGGCAGTGTTTTCATCCAAATTATTTTTCCCAACGGCAAGTCCATGCGGACTTATCCATGAAGGTCCGTACGGACTAAGTTTCTAGGGTAATGGTCCGTCATCTTCATAGGCTAGGTTCTGACTTATTTTTGAAGTTAGTCTGTACAGACTTCGATAGTAAGTCCGTGCAGACTAAGTTCCCTGAGATGATAGCCCGTGGTTTTCATAGGCTGATCTCTGGCTTTTTTCTATAGTTAGCTCGTGCAAACCTATGTCTTGATTGACTTTTTATGCCATGCTTAAGAGTTCATCTCTAGCTATCATCATAAGTCAAGGTGATGTGTCTACAGTTGTCCCCACTTTAGTGCGTGCTGTATGTCAATAGTACATAACAAAGTTCCTCGGTTAGGGATACTCACCTATCAAATTGTTTCTTTACACATGCCATTTTCTAGGCATGACTTGATTCTGACATCAGTTGAGGATTAGCTTATGGATTGAACTTTGGCGTTGATCCTTAAACAATGGATTGAACTCAGGGTTGATCCAAGATTGGTGGATTGGACTCAGGGTTGAGTCTTGAATGGTGGATTGAACTCAGGGTTGATCCATAAATTACTGAATTTGGATTCAGAGTTAGTCCTTGATTTCAGAACTTTAAATTGATCCTGTAAGGAAGAAATGAAATATTAGTTTTAAATAGAAAAGAATGAATTTAGACTTTTATATTTTGGTGGCTCTGGGTCTGTGTAGACATTCAAGTGTTAGTTCATGTGGACTTGTGATTAACTTTTTGTAGACTACTGTTGAATAGGTTTGTGTAGACTTGTAGGATATATGGTCCGTGTAGATCGGAGTCAAGAAGTTTCGTGCGGACATATTGCGTCAATGATATACTGGCCCTTTTTCTTCTTCGTTTCTCATTTTTGTCATTCTCAGTCTTTTATTTTCCCAATTTTCTCTCGGACAAACACTCTTACAATGGCCTCTTATGTTGGAAGTGCTTTCAGTTCATCCTCCTCCAACGGTGAAGAGACGTCGACAGTGGTTTTTCTCCTATTAGGAATAGGATCTGCACCTTCTCCTCTACCATTAGAGGATATTTCGATGCCGACCCCAGTGGGATTTGTCCCTTCATCACAGTGAATAGACCAAAGTATGCAGCACCTGTCAATGGCATGACTTTTGGTGATCCGACTCCTCTGTTGGTAAATTTATCCCACCATGCGTGCTTTGAAGTGTACCCACAGGTGAGTCCTTCACCCCTCATGTGTTTTTCATTGTTTTTCCTTGATTGTTCTTGCATTTTTGTGTTTTGAGAGATTTCTAGTGCGATAAGTCTGTGCGGACTAAGTAGGTTAAGGTACGACAAGTCTGTATAGACTAAGTTCCTTGTGGCTATTGGTCCGTGTGGACCTATGAAATTTTTATTTGTCAGAACTACTCCCATAGTTGCATTAATCACTCTGTATATGAGGTCCGTGCAGACCAAATGTTGACCCCCCTTTTGACTTTTATTGAAGTTCATGCAGACTTGTATTTGACTCAGAATTGGTCCATGAGGACCTGTTGTTTGACTATTTTTGACTCTATGGTAAGTCTGTGCAGACTTGTTTGCTTGCTTGCTTTTGGTCCGTGCTAACTTTTGCTTTAAGATTTTTGGTCCGTGTGGACTTTGTTAGCCTACTTGCTTTTGGTCTATGCAGACTTTTGCCTTGAGATTTTTGGTCTGTGTGGACTTTGTTTGCTTGCTTACTTTTGGTCCGTGCGGACTTTGTGAACTTAGTCCTGATTATCAATTGTTTGCTTTTTGTAGACACATCTCAAGTGTGGGGGCACTCTTTTTGGTCTACAACAGTGGTACTCCACCATACCCGTGATGGTGAAGAACAAAGTGTGCATGATAGGCTTTCAGACCTTTATTGATCACCTTGTAGGTGGAGATTTTTGTCGTGACCTACAAACCTTGTGGGCATTGCTAGATAGGTGGATGGACACCACCCATACTTTCCATATGTCCTTTGGTGAGCTGACGATCATGCCATTCGATTGGGCATTCATTATTGGGGCATCTTGCACTGGTCGTGCCATCACTTTTGATGCTTGCTATCGACATCCCTCCTTGCGATTGTCGGAGGTGAAAGAGTTGCTGGGGTGGGTTCATTCCTTAAGACAGAGCCGACAATATTCGTTACACTGACCTTCAGGAGAGATGGGGTGAGAAGTCCCCTTTAAGCGAGTCGAAGGTAGACCAGTATGTCTACTGCTTTATCTTGTATATGTTGGGCACTACCTTGTTTGCCAATGCTAATGGGACCGTGAGCTGGAGTTTTCTCTCGGTTTTAAAGGAAGTGGACAAAATAAAGAGTTGGAACTGGTGTAATTCATCCCTAGGGTGGATGTTCCGAAGTCTGGATATAGTTGTACGGACTTAGAAGAGTCATCATTTTATCCAGGGCTTCGTGTCTGGTGTCTTGGTAGGCCAATTCTCTCTTCCTTCTTTATTCTTTTCTCTTTGAGATTTTATTATTGCCTTGCTTCCTCTATTATTTTTAGGTATGGGCTTATGAGCTTCATTTGTTGGCCCATCCTTGCAAGCTTGACATGCCATGATGCTACCCGATGATAGATAGATGGGTCTAGCCTGCCTCTGGTCCATAGAATGCAGCGTCTTTGATGTAGCACTGTTAGTATCTCAGCTCACATGCTTGGATAGTTGTAAGTAATTCGTACACTGAAAAATATTTCATTAGTGATTGTTTACGTGTTTGTTAATACTTACCTATGCAGGTTGATTTGGCATGGTGGGTCTTTCCCATCGATGAGCTACCTCTCCCTCTGCACTTCATTTGGGGCCTATCTTTTTGCCATCTATTGTTGACTACTCCAAAGATGTACTGCTGGTTTTTGGGAGAAAGAGTAGTCAGCTGGCACTTGGGTCCTAACATGCATCTTATCCCTGTGGATCCTCCTGAGTCTATGCTATTCGGGAGGTACATTGACGATTTGGATTTTGTGCAAGGGATAATTGTTGGGGTCCCTGAAGTCACACTGGTGGAGGATAGTGATGAGGGCTATGCTCCATAGGCTGTGTCTCACCTTCTTCCTTGGGTTCCCTACACTACTAGGCCTCTTCCACCTCAGGTGAATTTTTTATGTTTTACTGTCTCTTTCATGATGTTTTTTTAACTTGTGTATTATTGTGCTGTAGCCTACTACTATCCCTGGGGCTGGTCCATCCTCCTTAAGAAAGTGGCTAAGGACCATGTCTGGCTCTTCGGGCTCCTAATTTTTACCTCTTTCTCCTCATGCTCTGAGATCATCAACTGGCCTAACATCTTTTCCTAGCAAGGTGATAGGGATGCTGGTGGATATGCTTGAGCTGAGCTATATGTGCTATGGTCTTGACGGGGAACTTTTTTTTACCAAGCTTTGCATTGAGGAGAGTTGGCCTATGACCTTTGAGCCTGAGAATATGACACTGGTAAGATCATTAATTATGTTATTAGGATCTTCTCATTGTACATGCCTGACATCTTATTTTTTTTCTGATTAGGTAAAGAAGGCTCTAATGGAGAGGACTGCCCGGGTAGTGGAGGCTTTTAGGAGAGCCATGATTGATGAGACTCGAGTGCTGGCAGTGAGTGCATTCCTATTGTATATGTTATCTATGTAATTTGCATGTTCCATGTTATGCTAATGTGCATGTATATTATGTACGCTTATGCATGTCATGTTACATGTACGTTATGCTACATGTTGTCTGTGTAGGTTAGGTGTGTTACATATGCTACATTACATGTATGTTATGTATGTTGTGTTACATGTGTGCTATATGTTATGTTACATGTATGTTACGTGTTACATGTGTGCTATATGTTGTGTTACATGTATGTTATGTGACATTATTCCTTCACTTTTTTGCAGAACGAATTGTCAAGGTGAGTGGTGACCCTACGAAAAGCTCGAAAGAAGATCCGAGCTTACAAGGTGGTTGAGAAGCTAGTGATTTCTTTCGAGGATGAAGACACGGAGGAAGAAGATGGCTTTGATGGCTAGATTAGGGGATAGTCCCTCTTTTCTTTGTTTTTCTTTCTTTTCTTTTTTTTACAGTTGCTGTGTGGGGGCATTATATGAGGCCTCTTTTCTTTTCAAAAACAAGATTCTTTGTTGCCTATCTTAGTACTTTGAACATGGTACAATTTAAGCTTTCCCATTTTTGTCTCTATATTTCGTTTTGAACCTTGAATGCCTTATTTTTCTCATATAAACCTATGGTGCCTCGGTTTGTTTTTCTTCTCTTTTTTTGTGCACTTCATTGACTGCGGTTCGCCTGGACTGAAATAACTCTCTTAGCTAAGACCATCCATGGTTTAGATGCACTCATAAGAAGGGACGTCGATTTTATAGCAGGGCATCCACTTCTCTCGTAGGTATGTATTATTAGCTTTGCCATGATCCTAACTTTTGCCTAGTATGCCTATGATGCTTTTTATACTAGCGGGTCTGCCTAATTTTTGCTTAAGTGCTCTTTTACAGATTTTCCAACCTAATGGCTCTTTTTTTTAGATCTGGCTACAAGAGAAATTAGGGTTGATTATTCCCCCATCTGAGAGTCTTTGGATGAAGTATGGCTCCCATCATCATTGTGAAAGGAAGCTCACAATGAAGTGTGACTCCTTTGATCAGTGGCATTTATGGCTTGACATAGTAATTTCAATACGATGGAGGTGTCCTTAATGGAAAATCAGCCATTTCACCTTATCTTGTCATGCAGGTTGCGTACCCTTGATCTGGTTGAGGCATGCTACTTTTTGCAACCCTTCGTGCATCTTGCGACAGTTCGGTTTAGTGCAAAGGATACCCACTGAGCCTCTGAGATTTTGCAGTGTCCTTTAGAATTGTTACTTTTTACACTCTTTCCCTGATTTATGGAAGCAACGCACTATCCTGAGAGACATGCCTAATTAGACAATCAATGCTGTTCATACAGATGATTCT
>CANXYI011843339.1:0-14504 GCA_948208565.1 Hura crepitans
TTTCCACATTACCTTATTCATTCCATTCTTTGCACATGCTCTCAACACATTTGTACATTCCTAAGGATATGGTTATGTCAATTTAAATAATTCAATCATGATATATGTCTCGGCCATTCAAAAGAATCACCATAACCATGCACTAAACTAACTTAGAACATGCCACACTATTCTTCCATTTAGCATACATCTAAAACACATGTTACAACAATTAGCTACACATGCACCACATACGATCACATTCCATAGGCACTAATTCTCACTTGCCATCACAAAATTCAGCAACTAAATAGGCTTATACCTATGCCAAAGTTCTCAGCTAGCTAATATACACACATATGACAAGCCAATTCTCATCAAATCCTTCCTATTCCCATGTCCCATTTCTTATTACATCTAAAGGATTTCATTAAAGCCTTGAAGTGCCAATACATGCCCTTAGATTGTACACTTTTAAAACCCATTTCAAGCCCTTTTAAAGATCAAATGGCATGAAGAAAATGCTAGAATTCACTTACCTCTCAAGGACACTACTTCAAACTTTCCAAAACCTCAATTCCAGCCCTTCCACGAAAACTTCTTCTCCCTTCCTTTAAGCCCTTTTTGCTTCAATTCCTCTCAAACACAATCCACACACATAACCTTAGGTGTTAGGCATTACAAGGCATTATTTCCAGCTAAGAAACTCTAAGAAAAATTAAAGAAAAGGCAAGAAGCTCACCTAATACACCCTATTGGACTACTTCTGTCTAGAAAATTTTCAAAAATTTTAATTAATTGATGGAAGCTCCTTTCTCTGTGTTTCTTCTTCCCCTAGATTGCTAACATCCCAAAATGAATTTAGGAATCAAGAATTGGTAGAATTAACTGAAGGAAGGAGATGAAACTCACTCTCAAAGCTAGCTATGGTGTCGGTTCCAATAAGGTGAGGGAAGAGAAATTTCTCCTTTTATTTAATGGAAAAATCCACTTGTTAAACACCATTTACACTTGGCATGGCTCTTAGGCCAGTTGTCCAGGTGTGGGTGGGTTCCACAACCACCCGAATGATCTTGAAACAGCTTAGTTTTTTGGTAAACTTCAAAAATTAACATAGACCTTGAAAAATTACACTGTTTATTTTAAAATTCATATTTTAATCCCCTTTACATGCTCATAAATTTTTGTGGCCAAATTCCATCGATAGGACAATTTTTAGACTGTCTCAATTTGTGTGCCAATCTAAAAAATTATGGAAATTTGCAAACAACCTTGGAATTCAAAAATTCTTTCACCAATGGACTCAGTAGAATTTTTGATCTTCAGGGTTCAATATTGTCGAGTTCGTTCGGGCATATCCCAGGTCATTCCGGGCCCGTAAAATTTTTATTACATAGAAGGGTAGCTTACAGTCCGAAATGAATTATTGGTTCTGTTAAATTTTTTAATTTTGCCTTTTTCATCAATTTAAAGCCCCCTCAAAGTTTCATGACCAGTGCTGCTATCTCGATTTATGTGCAAGTGACCCCGCACCTCGGACCTAGTGGCACTATTCAAGGAGCCTTGAAACGCAGGCATTACATGTATTTATAAACTCATTAATGTCATTAATTACTTTAATAATTTACTTATTTCATGTATATAATTATTTTGCTTTTCTACTCCTTATGTCTAATAGACCATACCAAGCTTTTAAAGGTAATTAATTATTTAAAATCTTTATTGTATAATCTCTATGATTAACTTCTTATGTTAATGCCCACATTTTATATTGCTTACTTGATTATCCTAATTAACATAACAAGTCTTCTATTATCATATAATAAATTTCTTTATGTTTCTTAATCCCTTTTTAAGCAATATTAATTATCTTATCTACTAGTCATTACTAGCGAAGGATAACAGAACTAATGAGTTACAGTAGTACCCTACCATATGATACAAAATGAGGTAATAAAGGGCCTATCATATGAAGGAAATGTGATACCAAAGTACCCATCATATAATACCAAATAAGGTACTAAAGTATCATTATACAGTGTACAATGAGATTCAAAGTGCCTAATATCCAATAAGGGCATAGCCTCAGTGACCAATGAGCTCAGAGAGCTAAATAATATGCACCTGTTAATACTATTCTCTTCTTAGCATGCTAATCTATCATAAACTCTAATGAATACTCTAGGCTTATCAAGGCAATGCTAATTTGATTCATATCTTGGATTATTGTTTGTTTTATCTTTTCCATAATAGCCTCTGTGCATCCATATTCAATGGGATTACTCAAGATACACATTTGTCAAATTTTAGCTTTTACATCACTTACACAAAAAAAAACCCATCAAATAAACATTTGAGAACATTTCATTTCCATAGTATCCATGAGTACTCATAGTCATTTTATCACATTCAAAATGTGGATTAACATGTTGGTCTCATATAAGAACAAATTTCAACCATTGTACAAATATTTTTCATCTATGGCACTTTACCTCATCTTTTCACATGATTAATTGTGTTATTTCTTTCTCAAGTTTATCACATACCAAGATGTAAGTTTATTTTTCCTTTGCTTTAATTTTAGCCAAACGACCCTTTTATTTCAAGTCTTAATTTCTCTTGTTTCAGGCATATATTAGTTGAAATTTTACAATTTGACTATTACTTATACAATTTATTTCTCATCAAATTACACACACACATATTCCATTATTTAATATAAGCTTTAATAGCATTAAGTTTGGCTTATTAACAATTTTACTCCTAAATCTAATTTACTTTTATTCTAAATGTATACATTAATTAAAGTCATGTAGAATTACCTATTAATTTCGATAATTAAGTGAAATGACCATTTTACCCATAGCATTTTTTATTACATATTTTCGGCCAAAATTGTACATTCCTCATATTTCATCCATAATTCATCATATACACACTTATTCATCTTTATGGCTATGTGAAATTTTTATATTCGTCTATGAGTTTGTTCAAATTGCAAACAAATTCCCAATTTTCATACTTCAGATATTTCAGTCACAGTTTGTATTTTCCTTTCAAATGATTATTTTCATGATTCGATCCATTTATAGCTTCTAAAGTACATGTAACCACATTTTTAAATAGTACATTATCCTAATTATACATTTATTCCATAATTTAATATTTCCATAATGCACTTCATGCTTTGAAAGTATAATAATTAGAATGCACTTATTTCACAATTATGTATATTTAAACTGTATAGTTCATTTTATTTTGTAAATTAAATATTTCTATTTAGTTTATGGAACTTATATATTTCCACCAAGGTATAGAATTCTCATATAAAATTTATTTCTCACATTTAAATATTCATACAAATTAATTTCAAACTAAAATTATATTCAATTACCTAAATTTGGTTAAATGACCAAAACAAATGTGAATTCAAATATATACATGATTTCGGCTATGTTACCATTTTAGTCTTAGAACTTATTTTCTTTCATTTGAGCATTTATGCTAGTTAATGCTGAACAAAGTTACCTCTTAGTACATATAATTTCTTATAAAATTTCAGTTTTACCTTTAAGTTCAAATGCTATTCATAATTAGTTTTAACTAACATTTTATTCGCATTTATGTCCAATAGTAACAATTCATGATCCTTTCATTTTAATAGACTACAAGTTCCATTTTAGTCCTCCAAGTTGTCCAAATTATTCCAAAACCCCTAAAATTCCTTAACTTCTTCAATTCATTTTCAAAGAGATTTTAACATATTAATATGCTTATTATAAGCCTAATTACTTGAAGTATTAGTTACTCTTAATTACACATTTATATTAAGATCCAACTATTTACATATTACGTTTCCATGCTTTAAACATAAAAGTAGAATGCATAAACCTCAAATGAGCTTAGAATCCTGAAGACTTCCAAAATGGTCCTCAACCATGCACAATTCCTTCTTCCCTTTCCCATTATCCTCTTAATCTTTGAAAATTTCATAAAAATCACAATTACAATCAAATCCAAAATTCAACTCATAATAATGCAATTAGGTGTCCTAACAACATATTTGTGTGATCAAAACTCAAAACACAAGAACTATTTTACCTCAATAGTCACTATTCATCCAACATTTCTAAGCATTCTTTCTTAGAAATAAAGCTTTAAACTTAAAATAAATGGTAGAATAAGTGATTGGATGTTATTAGCTTTTGATTGGTGGCAGAAAATGTTGGTTTTAATGAGTAAAAATAAAAGAAAAAGAAAGCAGGGGCTTTCTTGGTGTTCAAATTGGTTTTAAAGAGAAAAGGGGAGGAAAAAGAAAGGGAAATATGGATCTTGACCCAAAGTAGGTTGACTTATATAGTGATTGAATGGATGGTTGAGATCTTTTATTTAAATAAGATTAATGGCTATGATTATATCTCATCTTTAACCTCTTTAATTCACTTTCTTTCTATTTCTTATTTCTCATTTATATTTTCTTAAATCCATAAACCTCCCATTTGATCTTAATTCCATAAATTTAAATGCCTAAAAATTATTTTAATTACATCCAAATTTGACCCCTCCGAGTTAATTAAGTCAAACTGCCATAAAAATTGCACTAAATTGATGGTTATTATTCATTTATATAACATCCGAAAAATCCTGAAACTTATGAACAGTGTTCCCAAGGTGTGAATAGTGTATCTCGAGACCCAAAAATTTCTTATTAGATTTAAGAGAAGTAAATATTATAAAATGTTTATGGGTAGAATTTGGTATGGAAAAGAAGTTTTTAAAGTGGTTTAAAGCAATAATGAAGATTTTACAGTGGACCAATTTTATTTAGAGTCGAACCAAATATTTAGAGTTTACACTTAGATTGACTCGAGAATTCCATAACTTGATGCTCAAATAATCTTAGGGGAATTTTGGAATGAGAATCTAAATTTTTAGAGATCAAGAGAAATTTATAAAGTTAAATGAGGAAATAGAATGAGAGAAAATAAAGGCATAATTAAAAATAGATAAGATAAGATAGGGTAAAGGGGTATTTTTGCCCTAAGATGTTTTTGGTAACTTAAATGGTAGTGACAAAATAAATAAAATAAAAAGAGAATGAAGGATGGGAAATATAGGAAGAAAAGGAAAAGATTAAAATATTTTTAAAAGTCTTGATTGAATATCTCTAAATTTTTAAAATATTTTAAAAGTTTTAATTGAAAACTTTTAAATTTTTTTTAAAAATAAAAATTTTAGAAAGTCATAATTAAATAAACCCCTCAAAGAATGGAAAGAAAGAAAAAGAGAGGTGAAAGAAAAAGAAAAAGGAGAAAACGGGTAAAATTCGAAAGAGAAGAAAGGAAGAGACATGAGGAAAAACTCAATAGAAAAGAAGAAAAGGAAAATAATGGGAAAAGCAAAGGAAGCAGTTAATGGACCAAAAATCGAGAGAGAAACTAAGAGCGGTGGAAGAGCTCTATGTGTAACGGACCACCACTACCATGAGGGATCATCAACTATAAGCTGATGAGTGCAACTAAAATTTTACAATGGTGCAAGCAACAGTAGATGGTGGTGCTGGAGAGGTGGAAAAGTTAGGAGGTTAGTTCAAAGAGAATTCTTTAGAAAGAGAATTCAATAATATGGGAACAACAACAGGGTCAAAAAAGGGTAACGGTGGTAAGGGGGCAATAATTTGAGGCTTAATTTTGAATGAAGGAGCTGCTGTAGCGAGTAACTCTTACTACAATAGTTGTGATCACTAGTAAGGTCAGAAACTCTTTTACCATTTTTATGTTTTGATTTTTTTAGATGTAAAAATAGGTATGTAGGTAAAGTTGGATAGTTGTAATAGTCTTACGAAGGTTTGTTGCTGCCACTGCATGGTTGATTATCTGTAATTTGATGGATTTTCTAATCTTATTTAGTGTGTATAAATTCATTTAGGAACTGAAGGATTAAGTAGGGAAAAGAAAAATGTGGCCTAAAGTGTTATCTTGTAGTTGGGATCGATAGTAGCAGTAAAGCAGTTGTTGCTATTATTGTCATGACAGCAGATAAGCCTAGGAGATTCCTTGAAATATCCTTATTTTATATATTAAGAAGGTCACTTTGAATTACTATTTTTTATAGGATGTAAGGGATGGAAGCAGACGGCCGAGGGAAGAAAGCTTTTTAGTTGAGAGGCTATAGTTACTGAAAGCATTTGGATAGAAAAATTGAGGTTGTAGGAGCTTTATGGATAGCTAGTAAGTGTATCTAATAACTTTTTCCCTCATGAGATATGATTAAAGATTTAAACCTTCCTCTTTGGAATGGAAACGAACGTGGCCAAAACATATAAAGATCAGCGTAGTCACTCATAGGGGCATATCTATCCGGATAGAGGATAGTTTAGATCGATTTATAGTTTAGTTTCTAGTATGTGTGCATGTGATTTTAGTTTATGTGTATGTTATGTGTGGGTGTGATATTAATGAGCACTGTTTCGCACATGTATTATTAATTGAATAGGCATCATACGTAGGAAATGTGAAGTATAAATAAGGGAGTTAAAAATGATGTGGTGATTTCGATGCTTATACTAATACATATGTAAAGTATATGTGAAGTTGTAGAATGGGTAATATGGAATCACTTATGGGTATAGGATTAAATGCATAAGTGAAAGGGGAAAATTTAAGTAAAGAGAATGAACTATATTGATTGAAATTCTTTAGGATGTGGAATTTGCTTTTAAAGTTTATTTTAAAGAATTTGTCTTGAAACCCTTAACAAAGTAACAATTTAGACACTTACATGGTTATACTAATCTTATGAAAATGAAAGTATTGGATTTATAACCAACAACATGTAAATTAAGCTTGTTTCAAGTAGTATTAACTTATAATTTGTTTATTTTACATAATTAAATAGCTAGATTTTTTTTTTGTGTATAAATGTCTATTTCCTAGTAGATAGCTAGGAATAAATGTGTTATGTGGTATTGCTTATAAATGAAAGTATGTTGTATATAATAAAACACTAAAGCTTGTAGGTATTATGAGGTATTTGGAATATATATTCAGAACATAAAACTTTAGATACATGAAAGCGAATTATTAACATGAATAAGCAAAATATGTATATGTATATGCATATGTATATGTATAATATGTGTACTCTTGTATATAAATGAAAAACTAAGTGAAAATGAGAATACCATAAAAGTAGTAATAAAAATTGATAAAGGAATAAACATGTCCTTATGGCTATACATTTTATAAATTTTGAGATGTAGGATAAAATTAAGTATATTATATTTTAAGATTTAACCATGTTTTTTGATGAGTTTATAAAGATAAACTAAAATGATTATACACTACCGACATGATGTATTCTTAAACATATGATAGTGCTAATAAGAAATGTTATTAATATGTTTATAATTTATGATATGAATAAATAAATTATGATGTAAATGGCTTTCCAAAGTACAATATTAAAGCTATATGAGTATGTTGGTCAGGAAGTACAGTTATGGTATGCTATGCATTCATTTATTGCATGTTAATCTTTGGGCATAAGCTAAATGTAATTTATGGTACTTATTGTGTATAAACTAAAAATGTCAAAGATGATATATGAGGTTTTTTACCATAAAATGATTTTTAGGAAAGCATGTTTGTTCTTGTGATGTATGGAGTTCACATGAATCTAATGTTTAAATATATTCGATTGTAAACTTAGTCATTGATCATATATCCAAAGCATATTAAAGTTATGAAAGTTGAGAATATGTGGATAATAGGTGGCATAGGTTTTTGGCATGAAAACTATGCGTGGTAATAATATTCTTTATACCTATATGCCTATGGCATGAGTATGTTGTATTCTTGACATCATTGATGTTATGATGAAGGTGTATATGCTTTGTCTTTTGATATATTATGGGTGTAAAGTATGATAGTCTGTTATGTTTGTTAGGTTAGATACCCTATGTTAATGTCTCGGATACTAAGTGATATCTTGAGAAAGGAAATCATGAAATGCTCAAAATAAAAAGTACATAAGATTTGTAATGTATGTATGATGATTTTATATATATATGTAGGCATGTATATAATTGAGGTCCTAAAATAAGAATATGTAGTGTGCATTATGTTATTTTTTTTATATGCTTAAATTGCTTTATTAATGCTATGTTATATGTGTGAAGGCATAATACATGAGGTATAAACAAACCATAATGAAATGGATTAGGTATAAGTAGCAACTGCTGGGGTACTTTGATGCGTCTTTATACTAATGCAGCTGTCGTGAGGTCCATAGGGCCATTACATACATCTATGCAGGTGCAGCCACCATGAGGTCTATAGGGCCACTGCAGATACCTATGCGGGTGCAACAACCATGAGGTCTATAAAGCCATTGCACAATTCTGTGAGTGTAACAACCATAAGGTTTATAGGGCCACTACACAAGTCCATAGAGCCACTGCACACATTTATGCGGATGCAGTCACTATGAGGTCTATAGGGCCACTGCATATCTATGCAAATATAGTCGATGTGAGGTCCTAAATGTAGGCCACTACACATCTGTTGAGACTAATATGGTTCATATCCCATTATCCAATTTTTTGGACCTTATCTACTAATGTAGGAAAAATTGAGAAATTAAATCAACTAAGGTAATGAATAACTCATAAGAAACTTGAGGAAATGGAAAAGCAAATAAAAGATGTCATATAATGAAATTATACTCTAAATCCAAGTGTTAATACATACTTGTTGAATGTATTTATACACCATGTTATTGTTAAGGATGTTATTATGCATGAGTAACCTTAAATTAAAATAATGACATACATGTAGTGTTGTTGAAATTGTTGTGCATATATATATACATTTCATCATGACATTAAAAAGTATGCCAGTGTTGTTAAACACTATATATGTGTCATGCCTGTGATTGTGTAATATATAATGTTATTGAATGCACTGCTAAGCTCCAAGCTTAGTATATCGTATTTATTGCGATGTGTAGGATATGAGTATGTGAATTAGGGATAGAAGATGTAGGTTTCAATAGATGTGAATAGCTTAGAGAAGGTTCTTATTTGGGATCGCCTTAATGTAATATTGTGTAAAGTTTGATGTATAAATATTAAGCCTATGAATATGTTGTAAAAAGACTTTTGAAACTTATGAAGTATAAATTATGGTTTGTGTTTGATTAAATATAGCCTTGTAATATAAGAAAGATTTATTAGTTTGTGATGTCGGATACTTAATAAATGATGGAAGTGTATGGATGGTAGATACGAAGATGATGGTTAGTACTGAGTTCTAGATGATTTTTTTTAGATGTACTTAGTTTGGATGTGTTTTTATGTATGTTTTATATGATAATATGAATATCTTATTTATTGGGATGATCAAATGGATCATGGAGTTTGATTGTGTGTTGTTAAGAATATAAAAGTGTTGTTTTATGCAGGTTATTATTTGGACTAGTGTCACCGGACAATTGTTATGTTGCCGAATTTTTGACATGAAGGCCCCAAATGGTCTAGACCATCATATATAGGTTGGTATGTGATTAGTGGTGTTTTATGCTCTAAGAGTTATAGAGAAAAAGTTTTTAACAACCTAGATAAAAAGAAGTTAAGTGTGTGTTGTGTGACATTCTTTATTCGATTCAAAGACTAAACCAGGTAAGAGTTGTCACAATTTCAATCTGCTTCTCGGATCTTATTTTCATAAATCCTTAATTTTCCATAAATGATCTTTATTCCATAAATATTAATGCCCAATAACTCTGTTGCTTATAATAATGATTGACTTTTGGGTTAACTTATTCAAAATTATCACAAAATGAAGCAATACCTTTTGCTAAAATACTATTCATTAATGCACTAATTATCCACTGTTGACCATTCAAATGATCTTATTTTCATGCCAATTCACCAATGACTTATTTATAACATGTATTATTCATCTACCAAAAAAGCATTATTCACATATAGAGTTACTATTCATGGCTCGGGATTTTCGAGGCATTACATTTCTTCCCCTTTTATGAGAATTTTGTCATCAAAATCTTATAATCCCAATATTCAATGTATTATTGCTTTATTGCTTCTTCAATCTTCTTATCAAGTCCATAATTCCATTCTTATTCTTTTAATCTTAGTTCGATGTAAATAGACCTTTTATGTCATCAAATCACCATGTAACTTTAAACTTATCTCTTCTTAATCACTTATCTTTTTCTCAATTCAAAATTACCCTTCACACTTTATCATCGATACCATTATTAACATCATTATATACTAGTATTTTATCAACATAACCATAGAATTGACTAAAACCATATCATATATTAGCTTCTTCACTTTGTCTCCTTATCTCACAAACTTAAGTCCTATACTTTCTTTACTTCCCCTCTTATACATTTTATAAAAGTTCATGAAATCTTAATCCTCTTTAACTTCTTAGAGTTATTTAGTCCTCTTATCATCATATTTGACTTAACACCCTTTTTAAGGTAACAACTTCCCCACTTATGCATATATATTTAAGAGTTTCCTTGTAATTTTCCTTTTATTACATATACATGCTACTTATTCAATCCAATCTTACTTAATGTTTTTACTCTTTTAATTAAAATCATCTTAAGAGCACTGTGATCCACAGATTCTTAAAAATAATCACATTTATCTTATCATATACTCTGTTATATTTTTTTTATATAAAAGGTTTTATAACATAGATGCCCAACCCAACATTTTTTACATGTATATAACTCTTCTTCTTGTTCCCATCTACATTTAGCCATTGTAGATCTTATTATATCTATATCAATCCCTTATTATATCCAATAATTATATAGGTGTGTCCTGTCAAATTTTCTATTCAATCAGGGCATATGTATATGTATGATGATGCAAAGGTTACGTATGTATGATGATGTCAATGATGATAATAATTTAATATGTTTATGTATTTTTTTATGATAATGCTTATGTAATATGATACATAACCCAGCCCCATGTGCCATGCATCAATGAAAAATTGCCCTTAGTATTAGGGAAAGTTCAATAGGTACACCAAAAACATTAAGATTCATTATGTTCGAAGACTTTGTCTCATTATTAGATCCACTGATATCTGAGTTCTTATTCTTTAGTGATGCATGTTCACATGTCTCCACCTATACAACTTGAAAATTCTTCCTTATGTTATAACATTACTATCACTATCACCATACTCCTTCCATTAACCTTTACTTGACATCGTTAGCTCATCATTTAAGCCACAATTCTACTATACCATTTTCCTTTAACACCTACCTTTACTTTTCTTTAAGCTTAAGAGCCATATGCATGTCCTATTTGACAGGTGAGCAGGTTCATTCAAATGTCGCAACAGTTGCTATAATGAACAAAAAATGTCGATTTTGTGAATAGTACTTTTGGGCTATAAATAGTGCTTTAGGCTTACTTGGGACATGAATAGTGTAAAATTGAATTTTCAAAAAGTACTATTCATGAATAAGATGTGGTTAAAATATGAAATTAAAATAAGGTTATTTCAAGGTCAAAAAATAAAATAATATTTGGGTAACAAGTAAGCAAATAAGACAAAATAGTGACTAATGTCAGGAAATTAAGAGAAAGATTAATTAAATTAAGAAATTAAGAGTTGACCAATTAATTAAAGATTTGAACAATTAATTAAGTGATTAAGAGGAATAAGGAGATGGTGACATATGGCAAGATAAAGACCCTTAAGATCAAGTATAAAAAGGAGAATTAGATGAAACAGAGTGTGAATAGTAGAATATGGTCATTTTTTCCCTCTTCTTATAACTCGACGGCCTGCCTTTCTCTTCTTCTTAGAATTTTTCTCCTTCCTTTATAGATTTGGCATGAAACTTCCCTTTTGAAAAATGATGTACCCGAAATTATTCATGGAGTTGTCAAAAAATTAAGGGCTTAAGAAGAATTTATGATAGATTGTAGAATATAAGAGAGGTACGTATAGTTAGCAATTCCTCTCTTTTATTTAATTCTATGATAGGGTTATTAAATATGAGGATTTAAGATAGACTTTGGACATGAAATTGATGTGAAATTATTATGTTTGAAGTTGATTAATGCTTAGGAGTTGGGTTGCATGTCTTGGCCAAAACACATCAAGAAGGGGAAATGTTTTGTTCTTTGAAAACTAGGAGACTAAAAGAGAAGAAATTGAGAGCTTGTTAAGGTAAAATACTAATACTCTCTAATGTAGACAACCTATATTAAATTCATAATCTTGAAAGTTAGGGTTTTATATAAGTAATGAATAAACTTGAAATTAAGTAGAGGAAATACAATAAGAGATGAATGATGTATAATTACATCATTGTACATTAAGAAACTGAACATTCGGCTAGAAAACCTAATATGGCTGAATTTCATAAGCTTGAGTAACTTGGAGAATTTGGTTGATTTTCTTGAATTTAATGCTTAAGAATATAAATTATGGCTTAGAAATTATTTAGTTGTGAATTGATATAATTCTTGAGTGGTTTGATAGCTTGGGCCAAAAATACTTAATGTAAAGGAATAAGAGTATTTTTGTTATGATGTTTTAAGTTGGTAAGGTGTGTGTGTGTGTGTAGAGATGAGGCAGGTGCGAATGAAGTCCTCACTTACTTTTACAATAGGACCTACTGATCTTTTGCATAAAAAGAGTTTAGAATCATATCTTATTTATGCCTTTATAACATACCTCTTTTTACAATATAATATTTATTAATCCCATATTATGTAAGCAAGCACATAAATTAAAATCATCAATGTCATCTTTGCATATAAGGGAAAGTAAATGGTAATAGTTAATGTATTCATAATAAATAAAGCATATAATATACAAAATATTGTACATCCATAAAACATGTTATTCTTTAGTTATTCTATAACTTGATAATTATCCATAATTTTATAGGATTTGGCAGTAATTGCCTAACTTCCATCTCTAAAAGATTAACCTTTTACCAAAATACATTTTATTATGATTCTTATTAATAAAAAAAATCAAAACCATTTTATTAGAAAATACTAATTAATTATGTAGAAATGTCATTCATTTGAGATGTTTAACTTACGTGTAAAATGAGTTCATTAAGCTACTTATTACAACCATAATGGAAAAATTACATAAAATAAGAACTAAAAAAAGTAAATAAAGTACATAAAAAATGTTATTGAGTTCGTGAGAACTCAATTGATCCTCCTTGATAAGTTTATGAGGACTACATGTGTGTGTTTGCGTCCCTTCCTTTCCAAAGCCGGTCAAATTGAAACAACCAAAAACTCAACCTAAGTCTCACCTCTCAAGTCCCAAAAGATGAGAAGGAAATAAGAGGAATCATAAGTCATTCCTATTCGATTAGCCTAGAAAGAGCGAGTTGGGCATCATAAAGTAGGAGTTACCACCCAACCGGAGTTGGAAAATGCCTTATAGGCCAAAACCAAAGCTATTAAGTTAATATGGAATTTCAAATTAAATTTATAATTTTATCATTTTTCTCAAGCAGGTTTCATAATTAAAATAAAGCATTCAATCACATAAAGAAATAATAAAACATACATATTTACAAAGAAAATACATGCAATTAAAGAATATCATACATTAAACCAAATAATTGATTATTTTGAGAACTTTGGTTCTGGTATACCAATTTATGAAAATAGATTTTATTATTTGTGACTTTTATTATGGAAAAATAAAAATTTGTTTTATTAGGAAAACACCAATTAATTATGTATAAAATAATTTGGTTATTTTTTATAACATGTAAAAATCTTTTTTACGTATTACAATATTCATGGAAAATACAGAGAAATGCAAATAAATTACATGGCAATTACCTAAAATATATTCTAACAGAATACGAAATAAAAATTACAAAGATATTATCTAAACTACATTCTAACCGAATAAAAATAAAATTACATGGAAATTATCTAAAATATAGTTTAGCCATAAAAATAATGAATAATAATAATAAAAAAAATAATCAGAAGGTAAAGAGAAAGAATAAAAATTATAAAAAATAAAAAGAAATAAAAATAAAGGAATAATAAAGAATTACTTCACTGGTTATTTGATAAAAGGGCAGAAAGAATGGTCAATTAAACTCCTAAAAGGTCAAACAACTAGCACAATAGCAAAACATAACATTAATATGAATAATAGAATAAAAATATGGACAAAATAATAATGAAAAGACATGAAGTAAATAATTAAATAAATAAGACAACAAAACATTAATAAAACATAGGTAATAAATTATCACATCTAACTGGTAAATGGATAATAGAAATAAAATCATCCACCTAACTGGTAGATGGATGAAAAAGAGAAAGAAAATAAAGAAGAAGAAAAATTTGGTTGAACCACCGTGTATAATTGCCTTCAGGAATGATCTCCGATTAACTCGAGAGAAAAAGGCAAATAATTTTTGGAAAAACCTTTTAAAATCAGAAAAATGATTTTTAAAAAGTGTTT